>JAREIK010001546.1:3398912-3453912 GCA_029783825.1 Sapria himalayana
TCTCCCCCCCCCCCCCCTCTCCCTCTTCCCTCTCTATTTCCCTCCAGCTCCCCCCCCCCCCCTCCCTATTTCCCTCCAGCTCTCCCCCCCCTCTCCCTCTTTCCCTCCCTATTTCCCTCCAGCTCTCCCCCCCCCCTCTCCCTCTTCCCTCCATGTCTCTCCCTCTTTCCCTCCATGTCTCTCCCTCTTTCCCTCCATGTCTCTCCCTCTTTCCCTCCATGTCTCTCCCTCTTTCCTTCCATGTCTCTCCCTCTTCCTTCCATGTCTCTCCCTCTTTCCCTCCATGTCTCTCCCTCTCCCCCCCACTCCCTCTCCTTCTTTCTCTCTGTCTCTCACTCCCTCTCCCTCTTACCCTCCCTCCCCCCCTCTCTCACACCATCTCCCTCCCTCTCTCTCTCTCCCTCTCTCTATCTCCCTCCCCCCTCTCACACTTTCCCTCTTGGTCTCTCTCTCACTCCCTCTCCCCCCATCTCTCTCTCTCTCTCTCACATTCCTCACTCTCCCTCCCTGCTCCCTCCCTCTCCCTCTCTTGCTCCTCCCTCTCCTGCTCCCTCCCTCTCCCTCCCTCTCTCTCTTCCTCTCACTCCCTATCCCACTCCCCCTTCCCCTCCCTCCATATATATAATTATCACATTGCATACATAACTTTATGTACATAATATGATGTACATGTATCTTTATACATATAATGTTATATAATCTTAATACTTAATGTTACTTATATATCATGTTATATGCATAACATTATCCACAACATTTTTTTGGTTTATCATATTCAAAAACAACACAAAGTTGATACTAATTTTGAAACATAGTTTTTTCTTTGTTTTTCTTTGTTTTTTTTTTGTTTTTTTTCATGCTAATGTGGACTGAGTTAAAGTAACTTCAGTGTAAATTTCCCAATACTCCAAAACATAAATATTTTTTATTTTGATACTCAAAACATAACAATAAACATATGGCAATCACAAATAAGCACATTGTTTTTGAAACACTTAAATGAAAAGAATGATGCCCAAAACATTACTATAAGTCATTGAACTATTGATTCTTGTTCTCCTCTATTTTTTTTCTGAGCAACCCCTTATATGAAATTGAAGATCATGCATACATTTTAAAATTAAGCCTTGACCAAGAGAACACGTTGGGGCATCAATATTTATAGTTTTAACTTTCATTTTTCACATGCCAAATGCTAGTCCAATAATGAAAGCAAGCATTTGTAATACGTGTATGTTAACAACATTTGATTTGCTATCAACCTCTGTATCACCAAAGAGCCATAACATGGTTATTAACATCTTCAACAAACTAGCTTAGAGAACTAAACTTATTGGTTAAAAAGAATAAAAAAAAAAAAAAAGGTTGCACAAAAGTTAGTAATCACAAATAAATAATAAACATGGCAACAACGATGTGACCAAAAACAGTCGTCACTATGTGAAATGGCTTTTGTAAAATTATATATATATATATATATATATAATAAAACATTGGGAAAATGACACTATGGACGAAGTAAATGAAATAAAAAAGGAGTGAGAGAAAACTGTTAGCTGATGGGCAGGAAAATACACATCATCTTTGATGAACAGAAGTTGTTGGCTTCAAACAATCGACATTACACAATCCAACAGATCTTATCATGTCGCCAAACCTAAAAAAAATCAAACATCAAATAGATAATACCCAACCCACCATGGCATTGGCAAGCTATTTTTTTTTGTTGTATACATGAAAATACCAAACTTGTACAAATTTTGCATATTGCCCGAGAGAGAGAGAGAGAGAGAGAGAGAGAGAGAGAACATATCTCACCGATCAATGCTATTCCTTGCTCTTTCAGGTTGGTCGAGAGCAGGATTAGTAGTCTCTTTAACAGGAAGATTGATGCTTTTTCTTGATCTTTCTCCTTTATCAGCATCCATGCTTGATCGGGGTTTTTCTCTCTTATCTGTACTCGGCCTGTGATTCACAATATGACTGATGCTTGCTTTGCAGACATCTCTAAACTCTGTACTCTTTCTGGGAGCAGAAGCAGGGTCTGCTGGCTGTGCTGATCCATTCCTTAACGGTGATACTAATTCAATGGAGGAAATGAATTTTCTCAGATGGATCAAGTACTGAGGAAATAGATCCAAGTCACAGTGGTTCCCTCCTGTTACCCAAAGTGGTTCATACTTGTCCTGACACAGTTCCCAAAGTTTCTTTCCATGGGACCAATCCACAACATCATCGGCAGTGCCCTGCCATGGATCATACCGACCACAAAAATAACTAAAATAAAAAACAATACAAGAGATGCTAGATTCATGGGGGGAGCTTGTGTCGCTGGGGAAGATGATTGATGGAGAGCGAGAAGAGAGAGGCATTAGATAGTCTATGCAATGTCTCTAGGCACCATCCATCATGCTGCCACATTGCACTTCTTTAAAAGCTTGAGTCTTTTCATTGAGAAGAGTGGTGCTAAATAGCTCACCTTTTTCTCTAATTTATGACATGGCTGGTCAGTGACACCTGCCCACTATCATTATGGGTATTAAAGGTTGTACTAAGTGCACAAAACTTCTTGTAGCACGAAGTCTAGAAAAGTTAAAATTTCGACAGTTTTATTCTTAAAATTCGAGGCTGGATCTAATGTATCACGAATCCGACACTTATCGCCTTTGAACAAAAATATTTATTATCACACCAAGACATGACCTCTAAAAGATATAATATGCATGCAACACAAGTACTTGTCAAGTGATCAATCATTTGTGTATTATTATCATCCATACATATTTAATTTCAGAATTCTTATGAAATCAAGATCATTAGTATTTATGTGTAATGGTTACTGTGTAAAAAAATTAATGGTTGCAAACTATAACTGAGAAAAATTATTTTTGAAGAGACGTTTTTTATTTTATTCTATATTCTTACAAGTAATACAATGATTTATTTATAGGGTATAGTTTGTCCTGCTAAAACTGAAAATTAAAAATCATTATCACTCGTAAAAGTAACTGTTGACTTTTGATATTTCATCTTTCATATTAAAAATAGACATTTAATGTTTATTTAACAAGATTTCCTCATAAACTTAAATATTTCTGCAATCTTTCATGTCGAGCAATCTTTTGCAGTTGTCGAGTAGTATCGTAGATAACGGTTTCGTGAAGATATCCGCAACTTGATCCCAACTTACCACATATACTAATTCTATATTTCTGTCATTCACTTGATCTCGAATGAAGTGAAAAGGAATGTCAATATTCTTGCTTCTCTCACGATTCACCGGGTTCTTGCTTAACTCAATTACTGATTTATTATTAACTCGTATCTCAGTCGCACTGAATTGCTGTTTCTTCATATTGCCCAATAAATTTCTGAGCCATATCGCATGATGTACACACAAAGATGCTATCACATATTCAACTTTACATGTCGAGAGTATCACGATTGGTTGCATATTTGAAAGCCAGGTAAACTTCATGTCACCCATAAAAAATACATAACTGGATGTGCTTTTCCGATCATCCAAGTATGCACCAATCACTGTAGAATATCCGACCAACTTGTAATCTGCCACATTTGTATAGAATAACCCGAGTGATATTGTTTCTTTGATGTACCGTAGAATTCACTTTAATACCTTCCAATATGAATAGATTGGCTCACCTATAAACCAACTTACAATGCTAATACTTAATGCAATGCCCGACCTTGTGTATGTGAGATAGTAAAGACTTCCCACTAAACTCTGGTATTTGCTTGCGTCGACTCATTCTTCTCCATCAAACTTAGAAAGTTTTGCACCTGGTTCAATTGGTGTTGAAACCAAATTGCAAGATTCCATCTTGTACTTCTTCAAAATCTCCTTTGTATATACCTCTTGGAATACAAAGATATCTGTTTTTTCTTGTCTTACCTCTAGTCAAATGAAAAATTTTATCAAGCCCAAATCTGTTATCTTGAATTCCCATATCATTGTACTTTTGAACTTTTGTATCATTTTTTATTATTCCCCATAAAAATGAGATCAACATAAAGAGCAACAAATAACATATTACCTCCAATCTTCTTCACATAAAGAGCATGTTCGTAGAGACATTGCTCAAACTCGTTCTCTTTGAAGTATGTATTGATACGAGTATTCCACGCCCACGATGCTTACTTCAACACATAAAATATCTTCTTCAATTTCAACACCTTCTTTTCTTCTCCAATTTTCATGTACCCGGATGGTTGTTTAATATAAATTTTTTTTTTAAGCTCACCATTCAAGAATGCCGACTTGACATCCATTTGTAATATCGACCATTTGAATTGAGCCGCTTATGAAATGAACAATCTGATTATCTCCATTCTTGCAACGGGAGCAAACAACTCGTCATAGTCGATTCCCACCTTTTGCTTGTAACCATTTGCTACAAGTCGCACCTTATACCATTTTATCTCCTCTTGAGCATTCATTTTTCTCTTAAATACCCACTTGACATCAATGGGCTAAGTTTCTTTCGACAATTCTGCTAACTCCCATGTGTTATTGCGATCTATTGCTTTAATCTCTTAGTCCATGGCAATTTGCCACTTCTTGTTTTGCACAGCTTGTTTAAAACTTAAATTCTCAGAATCTACCAAAAGACATACAAGATGTAACTCATTTGTCAAATCATACAAATCTTGTAAGCTTCATATTTTGCATTGTTGTGGTTCATCTTCATCATCAATAGTTTCAAAATTTTCCGGTATGGTTGTTGGTATAACAATTGATGATTCTCCAATTTTGATGATATCCTTTGTTACTTTATTCCAATCTCATTCATTTGCTTAATGAACTCGTATATCATGGCTTACTAGAATCTTCTTACTTATCAAGTCGAATAACTTGTATCCTTTTATTTTCTCATCATACCCAATAAAAATATATCTTTTGCTTTTGTCTTCGAGTTTTGTTCTTCGTTGATCTGGCACGTGTGTGTAGTCCAAACTACCAAATATATTGAGAAGAGAGACTATCAATTTTTGTCCGCTCCATGTCTATTGTGGTGCTTGATCATACAACTTCGAACAATGTCGAGAATGGTCTGGTTCTTTCTTTCGGCCACACCATTTTGCTGTGGAGAGTACGATGCGGTTAGAAATAAACTTATGCCTTGCTTCTCACAATACTTCATAAAAACCATCAAAGTGTATCCGTCAAATCTATTGGATCATACAGATTTGATGTATCTACCAGTTACCTTTTCCACCAGCAATTTGAATTTTTTGAACACGTCGAACATCTCGAATTTTTCTTTCAGAAAATAAATTCAAGTTTTTCATGAGAAATCATCAATAAAGGATATAAAATACCTTTTGCTGCTGAAAGATTTATATGTGATTGATCCACATATGTCGGAATGAATCAACTCGAAAAATTGCTTAGCCCGATATTCCGTCTTCTTTGAAATAATATTCTTGCATGCTTTCCGAGCACACATTCTTCACAAAATTTTCTCTCTAATTCTATGTCCGGTAGTCCATGCACCATATTCTTCTTTGCCAACTTGTTTAGGCCTTCATGATGTAGGTGACCAAAATGGAGATGCCACAGTGACGTCTTGTCTTCTATGTTGACTCGTAAATATTTTTCTCGTACACTTCTCAAATTCAATTTGTACAACTGATTTCTTTCCATTTCAACTTGTACTACTGGATGCCCTTACTTGTTCTTCAATAGTAATATCTGGTTTTTCATAAAACTGAATAACATTTCTCCATGAATTGCCCCATATTTAAAATGTTACTCTTGAGATCTGATACATAATATCCATCTTGGATTGGCCCAATGAAACCATCCATTTGTACATAATAAATCGTACTTTGACCTTTGACCTCAACATTCGAGTCATCTCCAAACGATACAGATATAACTTCAACATTTCACATCTCTTTAAAACAATGCTCGTGACCACATATATGGTTGCTTGAAGCCATGTCGAGGCGCCACACCATGTCGTTGTCGGTGTTGACTTTGTTATATGTCATTAAAAGAAAACCTTCTTCCACCTCATCTTCCATGGCTAGGTTGGTTGTTTCTTCCATCTTTTGTTTGGTTCGACAGTTTTTTGCAAAATATCATACCTTTCCACAATTGTAATATTTATCGGAATTACAATCCTTCACATAGTAATCATATTTGTCACACTTGTAGCACTTGATGTTGGAATAATTTGACTGACCGCCTCTTCCAAGACCGAGTCCTCTTTCACGCCAATTTTGTTGATTTGATTGCACATTCTCCTCATGATACCCTTCTTGAATGCGACTTTTCTCACCATGACTATTTTCTCGATCACCATGGTCACACTATTTACCTCAAAAGTTTTGAGAATAAAATATCTTTTCATCATTGAACGATGCTTTGGTTTGCAGTGTCTGTTCAAGTGCCTCATCCTCCTTCTTCTTACGATATTCATGTGCCATTAGGAAACCGACAAGCTTGTCGACCGTGAACGTTGCTAGATCCTTTGACTATTCTATGACACATATCACATTCTTGAAATTATCAGTTAACGACCTCAGAATCTTCTCTACGACCAGCGCATTGAACAATTTTTCTCCATCTCGGTTGAATTGATTCACCACGGTTTGAACACGCATGATGTAATCGGATACACCTTCTGACTCATTCATCTTCATGCCTTCCAACTCATTTCGAAGAGTTTGAAGGTGAACTTGTTTAACTCGATCGACTCCTTTGTACGCAGTCTCCAAGATGTCTCACACTTCTTTTGAAGTTTTTGCACTTGTAATCTTCTCAAAGTCCGACTCATCAACAGCTCGGAACAAAATGTACAATGACGTTATATCTTTTGATCACGTTTCTTTCAACACCATATTTTGAGCCGTCGTATATCCTTCGGTAGATTCTGGTTCTTCGAAACATTCTTGAATTACCTCTCAACAATCCATAGAACAGAGAAGAGCTTTCATTTGGATGCTCTAATACTCGTAGTTTGCCTTCGCTAATCGGGACAGCGGGACATTATTGATTATACTCGTCATCCCTCCGATACTAAGTTATAAAAAAAATTATTGGCTGCAAACTATAACCGAAGAAAATTATTTCTGAAAGAAACTTTTTATTTTATTCTATATTAATACAAGCAATACAATGATTTATTTATAAGGTATAGTTTGTCATTCAAAAACTAAAAATTAAAAATCAATATCACTCGTAAAAGTAATTACTGAGTCTTGACATTTCATCTTCCATATTATAAATAGACATTTAATATTTATTTAATATACTGTGATTATTAAATCATCGAGTTTTGTTGCCATAATAGCAAACAAATGGCTACCCATTCACATCAAATGCTACATCGTTGGCATCAAAAATGACAAAAGGCCACATTTTATCAACTCAATGCAATCATAAGCAAAGAACTCACATGAATCACAAGCACAGGACATTTTACAAGTAAGATTTTGTCAACGTTCTGCAAAATAGCCATTTAAACATGATTACCCCATAAAAGTTATGGCAGCTTAGCCAAACATGTTGAAATAGAGATTGCACACAGTGATGCAGTGTAGGTAAAACCTTGTATATATCAAACCAATATGTTCGCTTCACTGGATACATGACACGAAGGCCCGAGGCAATTGGACTGTGAAGAACTACGGCTCTCAGTTTTGTTAGACGACTTGCTAAATCTAGAGTGGGCCCACTTCCAACAGACTGCCCGTATAGTATAATATCTTCTTCTTTAACCTTGTATTTATGTACGAGAGACCAATACACAGCATCTATGTCTGCATATGTATTCTGCTCACTTGGCTATAAAGAATGATAACTAGGTAAGAAACCATAATATTAGGTCAAATGTCAACATTGTTCCAACATGAATTGAAAGAAGCTAGCAGCTAGCTGATGAAAAATCTTGTTACGGAAAGAAAACAACAAACTTTAGTGCGTGTTTCAAAAGATATTCAGCAATTATTTGTCATTTTTTTCACGCCAACAACTTGTTCAGCACAATTTTGTATCAACTATTTATGATAATTTCATTGTTATAGATTGTTTCGTAAAACAATTTGTGGAAATCAGTAAAATGATTACCATTCTATTCATTTTGTAATGAATAGAATGGCAATCACAATTCTATTTTTTATTTTTTTTAAAGAGCATTCCTTCAGTCATGCACTTATTTTTCAATGAGATAAAGATAAATAGTAATGTAATTTGTTTTATTGCCCTATTATCACAGTGATGGAGCTCAGACAATGGCATATTGACCTTGTCTCTCAACAACCAATCAATGGCATATGTTCCTATCACATTCATCAATGGTGGAATATTTTTCAAGGCAATCAATAAGCACCAAAATCACAACAAAAGGTTTCTCCCAAAAATATTTGGGATTTAAAAAAATAAAATTAGAGGAATTTCGAAATTGTATTAGATGAACACTCAAATTCCTAATTCCTACATTAAACCAAAATAATTACCCAAATAGTTTGAACTTGACCATTTTTTTTTTTTATTATAATTAATTTTGTAGAATATGTCTATTGGATTCCATACACACATTCCTATATTGTGTGATATAAGCTAATAAATGAGACATTCATATTAGCCATACAATATCAGTAACTGATTTTATGAGCATTAAAATATGAATTATTTATTATCATTCATACCTACCAATTAATAATATGAGATTGGCCCCCTCTGAGGTTGAGTTTTGTTTTTGTTATCTTTTTTCTCTCTTTGTATTAGGGCATTAGCATGTGTGAAACGCCAACCCTAATATATATATATATATATATATCATAAAAGATTCGGGAGCTACATAGTAGTGGCACATGGTGACGTGAATGGCAGCACACAGTGTGCCAGTGTCAACGACAAAGTGCAATGTGTGGATTTCAAAGTGTGGCGTGGTGCATGTGGTGCAGTATGCAACCGTGAGCGGTAGTGGGTGGTGCAGTAGTGTCGTGAATAGTGGTGCAATAGTGATGTGGAGCATGGTGTAGTGATACCATGAACAGTAGTGAATGAACAATGATGCAATGGTGTCATGAACCATTATGCTAATAACAATGGCATTGTGGACCACGTGGGTGCAGCAAGTTGTGTGGTGCTACAAATTATGTAGTGGAGGCTATGTGGTGCAATAGGATGTGACACAAAGAGTTGCACGTACATTTTATGTGTTCGTTGCATAGTTTTTTTTTAATGAGAAATGATGATAATCAATCTATAACCACATATGATAACCCAGTGGAAGCTGAAATTGAATACTTATTTATTATAAATCACGTCAGTGAGGATTTAATTCTTGGATCAAAGATATGTGAGACACTTATTAAATGATCCATCTGAGATTGATCATATGAGTAATTGGTACTTTATACACAATCACTAGCTATTTTTATATTTCATTCTTATCAAACATACAATAATATTTTGAATTTAGCTATTTTGATATATTTTTTTCTGAGACATAATAATGATATTTGGTTGTTGTCATATAAATTGATTGATCATTATAAGACTAATAATAGTACTCGGTTAGATTTAGTTATTTTAAGGTAAAATTTATAATAATTGGTTTGACTATACGAAATTAGATGATTAGATTTGTAATATTTTTTTACTTGGATTCATTGGGGAAGTACATTATTTTGCAAATACATATCCTCTGGGAAAAAAAAATATTCACTTTTCTCAAAGATTTACTAGAGGATGTTCAGGCATCTATAATTACACTCAGATCTAATAGAGTTAAGATTGACATCCAAACTACTATAGCATCTTTTCCACACGATGACAATTAGAGAGCCAAGAAGGATACTTCTATAAAAATAAAGACATTGATGATTTATTTTATTTGTGCGAGATTGAGACACACTCAAGAAATATTGAATATTTCATCTTAAATTATGGAGAAAGTTATGTGATTCAGAGATTGTATAGCAGACTACATAATCTACTCATTATGAACCTTCCAGATGTAAACTTATTAATCAAATTTTACTTAATCATAAATATTCCAAACTTCTTTCTTTGGGAGCTACCAACTCCAGCAAAAATGTATCAATCTCTCCTTTTTCTTCATTATGTCTCACAGCAAATTATTGGGCCATAAAAATTATGGACAATTCTTATACGGACTAGAAGACTTTACAATGTTAATGTTAGGTATATTTTTTTGACACGTTTTTTTTTATATTCAAATTTTATCATAATTTGTTTTCAATCATTTATTTTGCAAAATAATTGAATTTAACATTATATTTTTTTTCTTTTGATATTTTTTTGCATGAAGCTTGACAATGTCAATATTAGACTGTTCTTTTGAATAATTTTTTTATCATCAAATTTCAATATAATTTATTTTCAGTCATTTATTTTATTAAACAAATTAACTATAACATTATTTTATTTCTTTTAATATTCTTGTGCATGATTGACAGACTATGTAGATGATTTCTCTCCTATGAATTGAGTGGGATGGATTCTACAAGATTTTCATCATTTTTTTTGACACATGGTCTTTTGCATCATATATCACTATTATTATCATCAAAATAAATTTATAATATAATTGAAATTAATAATATAAATTTAGTTCTTTATATAATACATTCATCAAATAATTTTTCATATGAATTTAACTCATGTTTGTCATGTTTGATCATTTTTATTTAAAATTTTTATGATTAATATTTGTCAATATTTGTTATCAACTTACCAATTTAAATATTCTATTATTAGATTTATATATGATACTTTCTTCACATATCAAAATTATATAAAAAATTCTATTATAATTTTATCCTTTATATTATGATATTTAGATAATTCATAATCCTCTTATGTTTAATTAATAATTCTCTTGACATACATTCCTCTATAATTATGATGCTTATCCATACTATGATCATCATATGAATATTATGTTTTGTAGTTGTTTACATTATCAAATGAAGGATGGCTAGACTAATAATTTCCTTAAGATATTTTTTTAGTCTAGAATTTTTTTTATTATATAAAACTTGATATTATTTTTTATTTTATTCAACTAATATTAATTATGTTATTTACATATTTTTTTAATATTGTCATTCTTTTAAATTATAAATCATAAACTATTAAAAAATATTATAATTTTGAGATTTTGACATTCTCAATCTCAATTGAATTATTTTTCCATCCCAAAACCCAATTTGATATTATGATTAAAAATTACATATTTTGTCTTTAATCAACAAATTTTTAAATTTTATTTTCTAATATGTTGTCATCTATGTAATTTTTGAACTAGAAATTAACTAATTTTATTGATTAAAATAATATTATTTGTGAATAACATATGCAAAAAAAATTATAAAAATGACTTTTAATTCGTCTAAAATCAAAATAATAAGGTATGAACTTAAAGTTAAAGTTTGGTTTATTTATGTTAAAATTAAAAATTTATTTAATATCTCTCAAATAAAATAAACAGTTTTTTTCAATGCTATCATATAAAATCTTACTAATATCAATATAATACAAAATATACTACTTTATCTAAGAATCCATTAAATTGACTATTAAAAATCAATTATATCACAATGTTATAAATAAAAATAATTTCTAAGCACAAAAAAAAGAATGAAAAATAACTACTTTTGTTTTTAAAAAATAGAATTATTTGAATTAAATTGAGTAAAATTTAAATTAATGACCTAATTGTATATTCTTTTTAATCCCAATAACTAACTTGTTCACAAAGATCACTTGAATCATGTACACAATTATTTCATCACAAATTATTTGCCAAGTTTGTAAATTGTTTGTTTCTTGATATTTCTCAAAAAAATTATAATTTTCAATAAGTTCCCAACTATATGTAATAACCCATAGTGGGGTATCTTGAATTGATCATTATGATCACCATTCAAATTTGTCTTTCATTTTATTAAAACGACTCATAATCATCTCAATAATCATATTTATAATTTTGTGTATGTTTGCAAGCAAACTATTGTCACTTTTTTTCACTATCAACAAGCAATAATACATAATCAATATGATTGAAAATGTTTAAATAAAATATAATTATAATACATAATAATATCATAAAAATTGATTGCTGAAATAATAAATTGAATATTAGAATTTGAGTCAGATAAACTAATTCATTTTAATGTAGATTTGTGAGTATAAAGAGAAAGATATTGAATTCACCACACATGTATAAATGATTAAAACTAACAAAAATAAAGAATTCATTTACAAGAAGAGCAATAACTTATAAAGAACACATTCCTTAAAGCTAAGCTCATAATTATTATCTTGGTAATTATAATTATAAAATAAAACACAATATGTGCAAATTAATAAATGTGTATTATTTATTATAATAAAGCATAGGTATTGGAGGTCATAAGAATTCTAATATAAACACTAATATACTAATACACTAGATCTCATAAGAATTTTAAAATTAAAAATATATGAACAGGATTAGTACTTGGATAAGTGATTTTCTAGAAAGTTTTCGGGTTTCACGCATATACTAGAGGTAATATCATAATAAGATAATAAATATCTAGAAGTGTCAAACGGGCGAGACAGCCCGGGCATGGCTCGCGGCTCGGCTCAATTCAATAGTGTCTAGCCTGACATGATCCGAAACCATGCCTCAGGACGGGCTTGGCTGTCCCATAGCACAATTTGTGACATGCTGAGCTGACATGAGTCGTACCTAGTAATGGGCTAGGCATGAACCATATGCCTAGCCCAGTGATACGATAAACCAGCTTGAGTGATCGCCCTATGGAATCCCAGTCGAGCTATCACCCCATCAAGGGATAGTCCAGTTTTATTAAAACAATCAGTCACGTGGCTGATTGTAATTGACCGGCCCGTAAGGCGACCACCCATCAAGCGACGAGTAACGAGGTACAATCCGGCATGGTCATGCACTCAACCGTGCCACCATGCCATGATGGGCCGGTGGACCACACACAGTACCGTGCCTGGCATAGCATAAAATTTTAATTGTATCGTGCACAGCATGGTGGGATGGCCATGCTTTGAAAAAATAGGCTATGCCGGCACGACACAGCCTATTTGATACCTCCATAAGTAGCTTTATGTAAGGTCAATGAGTCTCATTAGGTTCGCAACTCAAACATAATTTCTCTGTTTTTTGAAAGTCATATCTATTGTATATACTTTATTTTGATAAACTATTTGTATAACTAAAATATATTTCTGTTATAATATTTTCATGTAAGTACAGGAAAGAAAATATTAAGAGACTGGGAATACAGTAATAGCATAATAACGGAGGTCTCGCTGTTCGATCAGTGGGCCGAAAAATTTTTGGAATAGAATGCAGTCAGTCCGAGTGATCCGACCCGCTCCGGTTAATTAAACCGTGAAACTATAATAATATAAATTGTTTTTATTTTTATTTTTTCAATTGCTGTAATTTTGGAGTGGAACTGTTCATCCCTGTGTTTATCTCTTCTCTGTGTGATTTTCATCGCGACTACTTCTGAGCAAAATCTGTATGAATATTCTATTTACAGGTATTTTCTGTGTGGATATAACTAGTCGTGTTGAATAACTAGTGAACCATGTTATATTGTATTTTTCTGCTGTGATTTGTGTGTGCCGTGATTTTGATTTTGTCATGCTTATGTTGGATTGTGATTGTGAATATATATATATATGTATATGTCATTTGTTGTCATTGTTTGTTGTTCTCTTCTTCCAAATCTCAAAAATCATAACTATGAAAGCATAATTGCCTAACAAGAACATTGAGATATTAATCTCTCAAGTTACACACTAAATAAAAACCTTATATATCGAGTACAACCTCATACAACCTCCAGTTATTAAAATAAAATCAAAGATATAATAATAACTATCTTTAATTATTATAAAAAGTCAAAATGATGTATTAGTTATGTTTACTAGTGGTACATAACTATTAATTTTAAGTGATTGTTAGATGAAGTTTCATTATGCATATTTGATAATTAGATTAGTTGTTGATTTGGTGTGTGAAGATTTTACATTGATATCAATCTCCCTAGGTTTGAAAAAATTGAAGCTCTCAATTTCTGAATTGGGCTTGGACAACAAGAAATAAGGAAGAGGGGAAGGAGAAACCAACATGAAAAAAAATGAAAAATATTATTAAACTAATAAATGTTTTTTATTCCTTCATAAATTTAATAAAAGTAAAAAAAAATTAAAATTTTTTTTTAAACACTAATAATCCTATAAATTGAATATAATTATGAATAAAATTAATATATCTCAAGTTATTATACTTGATTATTTAATATGATCTCAAATATCTAAATGAATCAGATAGAATGAATTTCTCCTAGTACATTCTTACTATATCAAATAAGAAGTTTTAATATATTTTACAAACAAATATATCTCATAATCAATAAATATTATACCTCTTATGTTCAACTCTAAAGTATTTAATTTCTCTAGTAAAATATATCCTAGTCAAGAATAAATAACTAGTAGATTATTAGTAAACAAGCATATGAAGGGACTCCTATATATCAAAAAGAATATATATAATTCATCTCACTAATACTCATAGAAATTATATGTCTTATCATATGATATTACATAAAAATACTACAAGGGAAAAAAATTATTATAATCTTATTGCTTCAAAAAATAACTGACAAAAATTATAATTAAATTATGATACATATAAAACATGTGACAAACAAAATGAGTCGACATTGACATTGTCATGTCTTGTAGCCCAGGCAACAGTATCAGCAACAACATTAAAAATTCTAGATTCTACAAAATAAGTAAAAATAATATAGTTACCTATAACATGAGTATTAACTTATAAATCTACTACCCAACAATCTAGAGTGATATAGTAAGTAGAAAGCATAATTGATGTAGAAGTGTCTAATCCATTAGCATCCAAGATGCATATAAAAATATTCAAAATACTCATCATGAGAAAACATTGCTATAACATGACCAATAAATACGGTCGCATTAATAGTTCCAATGGTCTATAGTAGATTCTTTGAATCTTGAAAAATCTATCATAACTCAGTGTGCAATATCCATCACCTCTCCAAGTTTATACTGACCTCTTATAGAAAAAACATGTCACTAGTGTCTTAATGTTTCTCGATATACCTTTGTTATTTCTCATAACTCTCTCATCACTTTCGTATGATGAGGATGTCATAGTGGCCAGTGGGCAACAGGCAGAGGGCAGCAAGCAATGGGCAGTGGGTAGTGAGCAATGGGTAGTGGGCAGTGGGTAGTGGGTAGTGGGCAGTGGGCAATGGGAAGTGGGTAGTGGGAAGTGGGCGGTGGGCGGTGGGTATTGTGGTATGTAGTTCTAGTGCAACACTGACTTCTACCTTTAAGTTTAAAGTAGATTTTTAATTTTTAAAAATTAAAATATTAAAATAGATAATATCTAATCTAATTACTATAAAATAATTTAATTTTTCTACGATCATCATTATCCTATATCTAATAGAATCAATTAATATATTGATATCTGATAAGTTTATACTTTGATCAAGCAGTGAGTCACTAGGAGTACAATCAAATATACTCAAGTCAAATAAAATATTCAAAATATATCTCCTCAAGAAAAATCATGGCTCCTGGGTATCCAACATATATACCAAAAAATATAATAGATATCTTACATTTTTAGTCTAAAATTTTGATTGTAGAAACAATTATAATTAAGATATAAGTTAATTATTTCATATAATTAAAATATCATTAATACATACAACAAACATTATATATTCCCCTTCATAATACACATCAAAAGAAATAAAAAAAGTATGATACACATCTCCTAAAATCAAACATAAATATCAAAAAAATTTATTAAATCATGCACTACAAGATTATTGTAAGCTATAAAGTACTTTTCACAATATCCACATCATACCTATGCTCCCAAAAATAATGAATCCCAGTGGTTGTTACATGAACATTTTTCCATAAATTATCAAAAATGAATATATTCCTTACATCAAGCTAATACCCAACCTACTTGTATGATACCAAAATAAAAAATAATTATCAGCCTCTCATAAGGCAATCCCTAATTCAAATAACAAGAAACTAGGTGCTTCTATAGAAATTAAAACTAACAAACAATTATGCCTAGTGGATGAAGCTAGTACTAATCTTGAACCCATAGCAATATTAGATAATGTAACCAATAAGGAATCGCTGGATTTGGATAATCCTGCAAATGAAGAGATGTCTGTCTCCTTTCTTTCTAATGATTAAGCCTCCAAGTATGGTAGAGTGGTTCCAACTAACTATTACTTCATGTCCTTACAGTATTTTGGATGTTAAAAAATCAATGATGGTGGAAAAGAATATGTGTTCAAAATAAAGATTGCTTTTTCTATATTTATTTTGGAAACAAAGTAGGCTTGCTCCTGACAGTGAATTGGAAGCATGAAGCATCTAACCATGAAGCATGGCAGCATTATTTGGCTTAATGATTTGTATTTCCTATTTTTGTCCGATCTGTTCCTGTAGAAAAGCAGCCAAAACAGATCCGTAAACAGATGTTTGATTCGTTGAAGGTTCATTTGCTTGATTTCCCATTTGGGGATTCTCGCGATCACCGAAATATTTTTCAAGAAAATATTATAGGCCGCACGCACTTATTGCCCTTATTGTTGTCTGTTTCATCATGTAGCACAAGTCAATTGTTTAGTTTCAGTTCAAACTAACTTGTTTATCCTCTATCTTAGTGTTTTTGGACATTTCACGCACCAGTTGGAGAAGGATATCAGAGTTTTCTCTTTGTTAAAGATTATTTTATTAATATTTGTATTTACTTTTAGTTTTGGTTTCTGTTTGACAGTACTCAGCTCATGTGGGTTTCCCTAATCAATTTGTTCAATATATAAGGAGCTTTATGTGTATTATTTAAGTATTCAATAAAAATGAAGTGTTAGCTGTTTTATTTTATGTTTATTAAGTTAAATTAACTTGCTACTTTATTTTCAGCATCAATTTATAACAATCAAGTTGAGTAAGGCATGACCCTACATGACCCAAGTAGCAACTCATGCATGACTCATGTATGTGGCACATATTATGTGTGCCAGAGCATAACCCATGCCCGGAGGCAGGAAAGTCATCGGGGACAAAGGACTAGCTCATGCCTCTAGAAAAGGCGAGTCATAATGTGTCATGCAAGGTCATAAGGTTGTTTGTGCCACATGTCAAATGGGCACCTTTATTCCAAAAAAAAATATGTGACAGATCAGACATGATATTAATTGAGTTATGAATAGATCTTTCAATTGACATTACTTTATTCACTTTATCAGATATATAATAATTATAAAAAACATAATTATCTAACTGATGTCAAATCAAAATATATCAGATATGTTTGGAGGCAACAACTGGGTCAATGCTCAGACATGACATGAGGTACAACATAATTTAATCATGTTTGGCAAGACATGACCTAGTTAGAGTCGTGCCTATAATTGCAACGGGCCAACCAATAACACATAGAGGTGTTAAATGGGTCGTGTCGTCCTGGCACGGCCCATTTTGAGTGTGGCACCATATCATGCCGAACACGGCACAATATGATTCTCATGTCATGTCTGGCACAACATGGGAACCATCCAGGCCAAGAGCAAGTCATACTAGGACCGGTGAGGGTCGTGCTAGTTCGGGCCAGTTCGAGGCTTCGGGCAAGACAAGGACCAAGGCGCAAACCACAAAGTAGCTTTTTTTGCCCTTATCCTTAAATGTAAATTCTAAGACATGGGACTGCCTATGAATAAAACTTAATATACTTTTTATAAAAATAATTTTATTTAATTTTAAAAATAAATTTATAAATCAAAATAAAAAAAAAATATCAAATTTTACATTGAAAAAAATGTTAAAATGCAATGCAGTATAATATTCAATATAATACATGTTGCATACATGATATATCTTATATCAATCATAAATAGAGAAATCACAAAATACAAAAGTACATAAATCAATATAAAAAATAAAATGACAAACATAAACAAGCAATACAACTAAACTGTAACACTATATATATATATATATATATATATATATATATATATGATAAATCAAAAATCATTAATGAATAATGATCAAGTGTTGTCTGCGATATAATATTATGGATAAAGATATAGATCATCATCATCATCATTATGTATACGTCTGAAGATGTTGTTAGTGATCTTAATATCCTTAATCTCTATATCTCATAAATCATCATCCGTCATTATTTATTGTGTCTTTGCTTGAATGTCCAACCTTAAATCCTTCCAATCATTCATGAATGCAAGTATCATTACAATATATGGTCATAATATCAAATTCCTATCTGAAATAATGTTGACTGAAACAAAAAAAATAAACTTTGATACTATGTTAGATACTATGAGTTAGTAGATCAAGTATTATCTTAGATAATATGTGATATGTTATTTCATATGATTTTCACTATAGTAAAATATTCAAGTTTTTATAATTATCATATGATAGGATAAAATAGTAATTAATATCTAAGTATCGAGATAATTCTCTCCTATTCAACAAATTACTCCGTCATTTTTCTCTGACTAACTAAATAGAGAAGTCATATCTAAATATGGTGTGCATATCCATACTCAGAATTTGGTAACAACTATTATACCTAGTGTTGTAATATAAAAAATAAGTTGGTTAATTTTTTATGAATGAACCCTTCAGGTTGGTGACTATCTTCATGCAAGTAGATATATATATCATAATATTTTTTATCCCTTCCACTTTAATCATAAAATTCATACAAGAAGCCATACAGAATTAGAATGGAAGACCAGTATTTCAAAATTTTATTCTCCATCTCAACAGTCATGGCACTAAATACAGGATGATTGTTATATTCGCTAAACATACTACTAATATTATATATAAACTTAGGCATAATATAAGTGATAGAAATGTACACAAACAAACACATATTCAGCATGTTATAGAAAATCTATAAAATTCTTGTATCATATTGAAAATAATCAATAATAAGCTTGTCACTCTTACTATTAACATAGTTGGATATCATATGTTAGTAGCCAAGATATGACTCTAACTGTAGGTATAAGTAATTTCAATGGTATCTCATATTCGTTTGAAATTTTTTTTTTTGAAGCCTTGTATACAGATAGGCCGTTAAACTCTTATTATCTACTAGGCATCCTAAGATATTTTAGTGAATTTTTTTTAGTATGTGAAAAATAATTATCATTCTCGCCTATATTATCAAGTTAATCAAGTAATACATACACCTAACATAAAATATCTCACTTACCGATCTGTCTCTAATTATCCTAATAAACATGCAAAAATTTACTCTGTTATTAGAAACATACAAATAGAGCCTATGTAGTAGCTGATAAAACATAGAAATGATGTATTATTATGACTAGTTCATATATCAGGCACCATAGATATCACTTAACTAAATTTCCTAATTTATTACTTATTAATTATCTTTCTAATTTATAAAATATTATTATGTTATTCCTATATTTGGACATAGAAATCATATGATAAGCAGGTTAAAAATAGATCTACATAATACTACATATCCTATGATCCTAAGATATTTTAGTGAATTTTTTTTAGTGTGTGAAAAATTATTATCATTCTCGCCTATATTATCAAGTTAATCAGGTAATACATACATCTAACATAAAATATCTCACTTACCGATCTGTCTCTAATTATCCTAACAAACATGCAAAAATTTACTCTGTTATTAGAAACATACAAATAGAGCCTATGTAGTAGCTGATAAAACATAGAAATGATGTATTATTATGACTAGTTCATATATCAAGCGTCATAGATATCACTTAACTAAATTTCCTAATTTATTACTTATTAATTATTTTTCTAATTTATAAAATATTATTATGTTATTCCTATATTTGGACATAGAAATCATATGATAAGCAGGTTAAAAATAGATCTACATAATACTACATATCCTATGATCCTCTAAAAAATCTAATTGGAAAACTCATAATAATAATCAATTTGATCATATCTGCTCTTCCAACATCATTGGGATATATGAAGGGGGTCAATAAAATTAAACTACATTTAACTTGAAGACCTCACTGCTAAGTTGGATTTGCCTCGAATCTAATACAATATATTTTTTGGTGTATTGATCAGTATATCTCTTTAGGTGCTTAGTCTCACATGCAGTCTTATATGTATATATCTTTTTATAATATATACATTGTTCTAGTTCTGCATCAACACCCTATTATTAATGTTCGCCTAATTTTTTATTTTTTAGTCAGCATATATGTTTGGGCTGAGGTCGTTGAAGAAATATAGTTTCCACGTCAGACATTTCAGTAAGATTATTATTGTTATCTATATCTAAATCTATGTCAATTTGATACTTATTTTCATTAAATTTATAATATGACTTTTTTATTTATTTAGATTATTAAAATAAAATATAAATATTAAAAAATTAAAAAATTAATACCATACTACTTACTATTTTTTTTTGCAAATTCTAACCTCAAGAGTTGAGAATTCACGCAACCAACTTGTAATGTCGCACAGGCTGACAAGCAAACGATACCATCATGAACTCTCTATCCAATTCTCGTATGCACAAGCATTGAAAATAAATTAAAATTAAAATAATAATATAGTCCAGACTGATGACTCAGGACTCAGGACTCATCCATATCATGTCATGAGTCAATTTGACTCATGACATAGTCTCGACCGTATAATTAGTCTCTATCCATCATGTCATGAGTCAATTTGACTCATGACTCAGGACTCGACCATAGCTGGTTCACAGACTGATGGACCATATCATCGGGCCAGAAAAATAAGTCGTGACTAGCCCAATACATGTCACGGCTCATGCCCACCCAACACGACATGAGCCATACCATAGGGCGGAATAGTCCAGGACCAGACACAATCCTAGACCATGGCGTGTTGGGCCAAGAATGGCTGAACCATATCATGCCTGGGCCACCTAGGCCGTTTGACTCCTCTAACAACATGGTTCGAGCCGTGTCAAGCCAAAGTTCCTGGCAAGAGAGAGGCAGCACGACACAACCCAGCATGATGGCCAGTGCAAGCTGATTTCAGCCCGACTAGCCAAACAAGCTATCCTAATCCTAACCCAAGCTAGCTTGGAACAAACCACGCTAGCCTAGTCCCAACCCGACTTGGCATGACTAGGTATTGCCATTACCTGGGAAAAAAGCATGCTAATAGACTGTGATGGGCTGTCCATTTTAAGAGTCATGTCAACATGACACAACCAATGCTAAAAACTACGTCATATCGAAAAGGCATGATGTCCCGGATGAGCCTAAGAAATGAGTCATGTCAATGCGGCATAGCTCGTTTAACACCTTTAGATATGTTATAATTATCATTCTCTGATATATGAAAAAAATATTCATGACTAAGATTTTTTTATTAATCACAAATATATATTGATTGATTATTTAAATTTTAATTGTGCATCAACTTTCCCAAATAAGATAAACACTATGGGTTGTAATAACTTTTTGAAAGGCATAAAAAGCAATTTTGATCGCATTAAAATTTTTCATTTGGGTCATAAACAACATGCTCAAAACGTCAGGTAAAGCATGATCATGTTTTGTTTCAGTTGGTTGCTAAACCCTAGCGACAATGCATTTTGGCTAAGGAATGCAGCCCACCCAACGTGTGTTTATTAGTATAGCTACAAAAAGCAATTATTGTGTTTAAAAATTACTTTGATAATATCGATGATTATATTCGAGGTTGAGTTGAATCAAACATACCATTTGTATACTCAGCCGGGCGGGGCAGCCCAGGCAATCATCTAACCAGGTTGAGAATGCCCACCCACAGTTCCAGCACAAGTCTGTTAACTCATCCTGACAACGTCACCTAGTCTAGCCAAATCAGATTGAACTAACCCAAATTATCATCTCTATTGGGATGCAATTTTGTATCCAAAACAAATAAAATCTCACTATTCTTTATTATGACAACCAAGTAATCAATTATATAGGTTTCAGTCTAATTTTTAATAAATATATAAAATACATAAAAATTAATTATTATTTTATTAATAATAAGATATTAAACAAGTTAATAGCTATTGCATTTAATTTTATCACAAAACAACCAACTAATATTTTCATAAAAATATAAATAATATCATAATCTTTATTCATCATTTCATCTAAACTTGATATAATATACAAATATATATACACCTACATACACACACACGCTATCTTGAGAAAAAACACTGATATTAAACATTGATATTTTAATTTTTGTTATTATTTTTAATTATACTTTAGTTTAAGTACCCATATTAAAAAGAGTAATCCTATTATTCATGTATTTATATATGTTTCCATTGAGATTTGAAGATTAATGATGATGTTAGATTTTCTTCCACTTAAAATTTATTTTTCTATTTTAGCTTATAATTAGTATAAGTAGAGAATTAACTGTAATATAACAAAAAAAAAGCTACAGATATTACAAAACAGCCTACTTGTCAAATAACATATTTATAATATTTTCATAAAAATATAAAAAATATCATAAAGTTTTAATCATCTAAACTTAATATACATGACATTTATGTACTGGCTTGAGAAATGTATTGATATTATAAGATAATATTTTAATTTTTGTTATTTTTTAAATTATACTTTAGTACAAGTAAAGAACTACTCATAGTAAAAAAACTAATCCTATTATTTATATATTAAAATATTCCTGATGTTATTGTACTATAAATATTCCTGATTTGTGATACACAAATATCAGTAGCTTTGGTCAATCTTTCAGCATGATATTAGTGTCAAATAGGTATACACCAAAACTTTTTATTTTTACTAAAATAAATTATAGAAAAATATTAAAAATATTATTATTTTTAATATTAGTATAATATAAAAATATTCCTGATGTTATTGTACTAAAAATATTAGTATAAGTAGACGACTACTTATAATATAAAAATGTTCCTGATGTTATTGTACTATAAATATTCCTCATTTGTGATAGACAAATATCAGTAGCTTTGGTCAATCTTTCAGCATGATATTAGTGTCAAATAGGTATACACCAAAACTTTTTATTTTTGCTAAAATAAATTATAGAAAAATATTAAAAATAAAATTTTGTAATTTTATAAGAACATTAGTTTTAAAAATAAATATAATGAAATTTATTGAGAATTCATCTAGTATGTATTTTAAAGAAAATAAATCTCTTTATCATATAAGTTTACAATTTTAGTATTAATTTGTGAGAAAGATCTCATGCCTTGATGCCACAACAAGCATCTTCGCCTAGAAGTAAAAAGTTTCAGGTACTAGATAGTCAAATGCAATTTATCCATGTTATTAAGGATAATACTTGCTGAAATATATGCCTTCATCAGACCTCACATTGGCAGGAGTTTTGTATATTGAGTTTAAATATACACACATGAGAGGAAAAAAATCAAATCTATTGAGATTCATGGGGTCAAAATCTCAAAAGTGAAATTCATGATATTATTTGAGATATATGATTAAAAAAATAATAAAATGAAAAAGGGTGAAAAAAATTAACATCGATTAAATTAAATGAAAAAAAATATTAAGAACTTTATGTGAAATAAAAATAATTATTACTTAAAAAAATATTATAAGATAATTATAAATCATTCAGATTCTATGGTTTAGAATATTATATTGTTATGAGATATGATATTCATTAGAAGTCATAGTAAAGATGTGTATGACAATTGTAAATAAGACAATTAGAAATTATCTAGGTATCATACCTACATATAATAATAATATTAGAGATAAATACCTCACATAGTTTGCACATGTGAAGAGAAAACTGAACATAACTCTAGTTAAAAAATATTTTGATTGTCAAGTGAATGGACGATGGAGAAAAATAAATATACCACTAAAAACTAAGATAAAAGTGATCAAAAACATATATAACTTGAATTTATGTGAGAATATTTGTGATAATCATATTACTTGATAAATTAAAATTCACTATGATTGATCTCAACTAAATCAAAAATATATTTGATGATGATGATAAAGATAATAAATATTACAACCTTCACGTCAGACTATTATTAGAAAAAAAAATATGTTTGATGATGATGATTAAAATGGTGAATAGTAAAGTCATGAAGAAATAGTGAGCTTACTATCATTCACGTCTGACTATCACAACTTTCATTAATCAGCATTGACCACCACCATTGATGATGACAATCCTTGTTACCATTATTAGAGACAAAAATTCCTCTGATCATTTTTATCTAAAATAATATGTTTGACAAAATTTTGAAACTGACTTATCTAATTAAGTCAAGTTGACCTAGTTTATTTGTGCCATAAGAACAATCTATTTGTGTCATCAATGCACTATTATAAACATCTTTATCTTTATGACCCAATTTAAGTTGGGTTTAGTAATCAAGTTGACCTAGTTATACAATTTGAATTTATATAATTGTGTTGTTGCATCTCTATTCCTTAATTATTATATAGAAAGATGAATTCCCTCTAAATATAAATCAATTTGACACTTGTATTGTCTTCGACTCATGCATTACTTTTCAAATAGTTCATAAACTTCAAGTCACTTTTTTACGCTTCTTGGACAACACAATATAATGTTGTGGCTAAGTTATTAAGTTTTAGACTTCCACAGAATATAAATCATTTTGATTGCATTTTTTATTGTTCCTCATCTCCTTACTTAGCTACTCAATTCATACACTACCATTCTAAGGAAAATTCAAAGTTAGCAACAAATAAGAAAAATTTAATATGCTTTATTTATAGTTTCATGAAGACATCTACTCATCTTTTAAGAGTTTGATTTTCAGTGAGACTATTTTTTTTTTTAAAAAAGCATCATCATGTGTTGCAATACTCCTTAATCATCATGAAATATAGTTTGACAAATATTTTAGTGACACAAAATGTAAGATAGTAAGAAAAGAGACAGGAGGATGAACAACATATTCTCATTCTAGTGCATACATTACTAGTGGATTCACCATACTCAAGAGACTAGTTAAGAGTTTAATCTTAAGATGTGATATACTACTGTTTAAAATTATAGAAATAAGATAATGACTATAATACTACATAATCCTACTATGAATACAATCTTGATGCCTAAAAAATAACATAATAAAATTCTTTCTAAACTAAATACATGTTCATCTTACCTTTAAGATATCACATGTTATAGTGTATTTTTACTATTGATTCACATTGATCGATTCAAAAGCAACTAATAATGTTACTATTATATAATCCCTATTTTTAATTCCTTTATTATTCATGTTAATATTACTATAACCAATGAACATATCTCTATGACCAGGACATATGAAAAGTTTGGAATATCTATTGAATCAAAACCATTGATTCAGAATACAAAATAGCTCAATATTAATACTATTTTTCATTCTAATATTATTTTACAGAATCAAATAACTTCTATGATGATATTCGTTAAGACTAAATGGAATAAACATTGTATTTTACACCACTATGAAGAAACTTCCTCTAAGTTTGGACGTTTTTATCCTTTATTGATTCATAATTTGTTATTTTTTATTGACCAAGTTGAGATATATGAATCTAAGAATGAAGTGAGTATTTTCTCTTCATTATGAGGTGTGTCATAAAAAATATACAATATTTTCCTACTCAACAAGTAATTATGAGACTATAAAACAATGTAATCATCAAATTATATACGAGTTTGGAAATTAACAAGTAAATACATGAGATGAATTCAAATATTTTATTATATTTATTAATTATTAATTTAATTTTAAATATATATTTTTATGGATAAAACTGTCGAGATATTAAACTCTTCCAGACACCACAGTAAGTAGGAATAATGTGGACTAAGTACGGCCTTTATTTTTATTTTATATATATATATATTTTCTTTAAAGACATCAAATTTTTATAGCTATGTACTTTAAATAAAATTGATAATTTTATCACATGTTAATCTAAGATATATTTAAGGAGCTTAGGTTAAATTATTAACCAAAGATATTAAAAAAATATACATTAAGTAAAGCATATCAACAAAATAAACATATAATACTATCATTATAATACATCAACATACCATAATAACTACAAAAGTATAAGAGCAAAAAATAATATAAATTATTTGATATATATATCAAATAATTTTAACAAATAAAAATGAAATATAACAAAATTACTTATAAACAACATGAAATAACAACAAACAAAAAACATAACTCGTCATATAATTCCCAGAAAAATATCTTTTAAGGTTGAACGAGATAGGTTTTCCATATTTTAGTCTAATATAAGAAAAATTTCATGATATTTGGATATATTTAATATAGATCAAATTTTTTTTAATAATTTAATATGATACCAAAGTCAAAAAAAATAATATTCATCTATCATAATAATCACCAAAATAATAGTACTAGTTGACTAGCATTGATAAAAAACCAATACCCCATTTTTTATCATATTAAATGTGGAACTTTCTCCTAACCATTCATATCAAAAAAAAAAAAAAACAAATGTGTTTGAAAAGATTTTGTGTGGGTGTGTTTTGTCAATTTGTATTATGGGTATTGAACAACATGAAATATAAAAAATTATTTGTAAACAAGATGAAATTATAACAAATAAAATACATCACTCATGATATGACATCCAGAATAATAATTTTTAGGATTGAATGAGATAGAATTCGCATATTTTACTCTAATATAAGAATGTTTTCTTGATATTTAAACATATTTCATATAAATTGAATATAATCTTTTCTTTAATATCTTAATATGATATTAAAGTAGAAAAGAAAAAAATAATTTTCAATTATCTCAATATTAACTAGAACAAATGTCGATGGTTGACAAGCATCGATAAAAAATCAATACACTTTATTTAATATATAAAAGATGAAATTTTATTTCAATCATTCATATCAAAAATAAATAAATGTGCTTATAAAGTTTTAGTGTATGTAAGTGTGTTTCGTTAGTTTGCATTTTAGGTATTGAACATGAAATAACAAAATACAAAATCGATCACTCGCATATGGCTTCTAAAATAATATTTTTACAAGGTTGAACACGATAAACTTTGTATTAGGAGTGATGGATTGGTGTGCTAATAAAAAATCGACACAATATAACTATTATAAAAAAATATTAACTTGTAAGAGTTCACATGAGATTGATCACCTTAAGAGATATGCTGAACAATATATCAAAAAATATGTCACATTAGATCTTAGACAAACTCAACTCAGTGGTGAGTTCTTTGAGATTTTATCAAGTTCAACATCAATGTTGACCCCCTTCATATACCGCAACGAGTTAAGAAGAGAAGACATGACTAAACTGATCACTATGAAAGGTCTTCCGATTAGATTTTTGGAGTATTCAAGGATAGTTAGTATCATGCAAACTTATATTCAACCTGCATATCATTGAATTCTTAGGTCCATATCTAAGAACGACATACTAAAATATTATAAGTTAGAAAAAAAAATAATAATTAATAAATTTAAAAAATATAGTGGCATGGTGTCCATGATGTTTGATATCTGGACTAGTCACAATGATATATCTTATGCATATTTCACCGCTCACTATGTAAATTCTAAATGAACACTAAATAAAAAAATATTGAGATTCTCAGAGATTCTCTATCCTCATGATGGTCTGACCATTTATGAGTATATAATTAGAATCTTTAGAAAATATAATATTCAAAATATTTATATAATATCACATTTGATAATATATCTAACAATAGAGTAGTATTTAATATATTTGTTATGATTATTAGAGACGAACCATTAGGAATGATTTTTCACGTTAAATGTATGTGTCATGCCATTAACCTCATAGTACAAGTGATAATTAAAGTTGTTTCCCTCACTTTAGAAAATATACATAACTCACTAAAATTTCTTCATATGCCTCATAGACAACATGAGTTTGGTAGTCTATGTTTGTCTACATATCGAAAGAAAAAAAATTTTCAATTAAATGTGAAACACTAATAAAATTACACATATCTTATGTTGAAGACATGTATTGGATACGAACATGTGATATCTAATTATGTTAATAGTAAGAATGACGAACTTATTATTGACGACCCCTAACTGGACTACAAAAATTTTAGTTATAAAATTTCTGAATATTTTTTATGATACGACGAACATGTGTTCGTCAGTTTATACTCTCATAAATTACATTACACACAGATACATATAATACATTAGTAATATGTTTAAAAAAGTTAGAGATGACTAGACTTTTAGTGACATGGTTCTTGAGATGAAAATCACATACTTAAAATACTAGTTCATCATTCCATCTCTTTATTATCTGGCTACCTGCATGGACCCTAGGATTAAGGTGAAAGTGATAGAAAATATTTTAACATATATATCCTCGTGCATGAATCAGGAACACCAACCTTTACGGGTTCATTTACGAGAAGTTAACTAAGTTATTTATATACTATGATACTAGGTATGATGGTAATAATAGTCAGACTCTGAGTACGAATATAGATACCATATTTGAAGATGATAACTTCTCTATTTAGTTAGCAAGAGAGAAATGATGGGACAGACCATCAAATAGGAATAAGCTGTCTCAGTACTTAGATACTGATTACTACTCAATCCTATCACATATCAATAACAAAAATTATGATATTTTATAGTGATAAAAATCATATTAGTCTACCTATCATATGTTGTGTAAGATGGCAAGGAATCTATTAATTTCTCCAATATTGAGCATAGTATCAGAGTCTACTTTTTTTGTTGCAGTGAATGTGATTTCAGATAGGAGATTGAGATTACGGCTAAATATTATTGAGACATTGACATGCATAAAAGATTGAGAAAATTTGAGTTTGGGTATTCAGTGTTATGTTGCAACTACAGTAAGAGTAGAGGAGTTGATAGTTAATAATAATTCATGAGACTTTAATAATGATTGAAATTAAGCCTACTGCATATTACTAGGGATATCATCATACGTTTACGAGATTGATCATTTATGTATTATCTTTTAATTTTTATCTTTTGAGCTTGTATTATTATTTTATTCTTTATTTATTAAAATACTTACGAGATTGATATTGATCTTTGATATATTAATTTTCGTCTTTTCAGTTTGTTTTTTTATTTTATAATTTGTACTTGTATTATGTTATTAAAAAAATGATTAAAATTTATATTATGTTATTTTTTTGAGTTTTAAGTTGTGATTTGTGATTGTAATTTTATTTTATTGTTGTATTATTAATTTAATTAATTAATTTTGTATTAAAATTTATAATATTTAGAATTAGAGATGACCCAATTCTGTACAGGCCAAAATGGTACGTCCAAGCATGACCCGACATGAAACCCATAAGGCCCGACATGAACCAGCCGGAATCCAATAAATTCGGGTAGGTCAGGCCATGCCGGGCCTATCCTTTTTGAGTCATGGCATGCCAGACACGGCACGGTAGCCCGAGTGGACCATCAAAAAATGGGTCATGCTAGCCCTACATGATCTATTTGACACCTCTATAATATGCTAGTATTTGTTTATTTTTATCATTTTTTTATTTAATTATGATTTATGTACTATTAATATATTGGATATTTAGATTGTACTTGTTATTATTTTTATTTTTAAAATTTTTTTATTTTATTATGATTTACGCATTCATCATATTATATTTTTATTTCATTATTAAAATTAATTGAGTTTTTTAATACTTTATTTGAGTTAAACTAAACATAATATCAGGTCAAGATCACAATTAAAAATTTAAAATTTTATTCAAATTTAAAATTTTAGCCCTAAAGCCCAAAAATCAATAAAAAAAATTGATCTGATTTATGCTGGCACAAAGCAAATCAAATTTTTGTCGTGTCGAACCTAGTGCTAGCCCAGCATGGCCTACACCACACCCAGCATGGCCTACACCACACCCAGCATGGCCTACACCACACCCAACATGGCCCAACATTTTGTGGACCAACTATGTCATGTCAGGCCACTATTGTGGGTGTCATGTTGGCCTGATACGACACAATGGCACGGTCATGCCTTACTGAAAAGGGCAATGTCAGCACGACAAAGATTGTTTGACACCTTTATTCCTACTTCTATCCTTTCTCTATTGTCTCCACAAAATCCTACACCTACCCTAGTGAACCCTGGTGAAACTTTACATGGTATTTAAGTGTGGTTTGAGACAAAATGACATTGGTGCTAGGGTGTGAGGGTTATAGCACACCCTCTAGCATTGTTGGTGATAAAAAACACAAGAGGTTTGCAAGTGCAATGATAGCAACTCTATATTATAATAGTAAAATACTTACATACTACAATGCGTATTTTTTCTTATTTAGAGTCATCAGACATCTAGCAATAAGTTTTTAGGCAAGTAAAAGTTTTTTTTCGACAACGACAGCAAATCCCATAGGGAGTTGTGCCAGTATGGTGTTGAGGTCCTACTAAAATCATAATGAGTTATGCAACATGATGTTTCCGATTAATATTTTAGTCGTGTTGTAAAATAAAAAATTAATAGCAGATACACTCTCTTTAAGCTATATCAGTGAGGATATAATTTATGGCTCAAGGTACGCGTGTCATGTATTGGAAAAATCACCTCAAATTGAGACTGATTAATGGATAAATATTAACATACAACTACTAGTACATATATGATAGCCGATCGATTTCAGTATGTCGAGTGTATTTGGCTCTTTTGATACATGCAAAAGAGTTTGAAACTTGACTACTTTGATGTATTTTTTGAGAATATTTCCTTTATATAATAATATTATTCAGTTATTGATACAGAGATTAAGTAGTCAGTATGAAACAACTCATTAAGTAACTTGGATATAATTATTAGAAAAAATTATTAGTATGATACAAATATTTTCATATCAAACTCCATTCAAGACATTTAGCGAGTAATTTTGTAATATCATTTGCATGTATTTATTGGATGAGCAATATATTATTTTATAAACATAAATTCTGAAGAAAAGGTACTCCGGTATGTACCGGATGTTTATCAGATAGTAATTATAGTTCAAACATCTACAATTATATCTCTATCAAGTAGATTTGATATGATAAACCATAGCTAGAGGTGGCAGACAGGCCATGTCGGGCCAGAACGCATACCCAGTTTCAAATCTGGCCATGCCTGTCGTGCCAAGCCGAGCTGTTCCAAAAGGCAAGCAAGATCTAGCCTGTAGGCATGGTTCGTGCCTGGCCAGGCACACGCCTAACCCAGGTAGCTTGGGTGCAACATAGTTCAACCACGGTTAGCCTGGGTGCAGCACAATTCAACCACGGCTAGCCTGGGTCTGAACCGAGAAAACTAGCTAGTCTAACCCTAGCCATGGCTCCTGACTGGTGATTGGTCCATGGCCCCATGGGCCTAGACCTAGGCTGGACTCCTGTGGATTGTGGTGTGGCTTGTGGCCTGTGGGGAGTGTGTACAGTGCAATGTGCTGTGAGCAGTGTGTGCAGTGCAATGTGCTGTGAGCAGTGTATGCGGTGCAATGTGCTGTGAGCAATAAGTGCAGTCCAGTGTATTGTGAGCAGTATGTGCAATCCAATGTAGCGTGAGCAGTGTGTGCAGTCCAATGTGCTGTCAGCAGTGTGTGCAATCCAATGTGATGTCAGCTGTGCAGTACAATGTGCTGTGAGCAGTGTGAGCGGTACAATGTGCTGTGAGCAGTGTGAGCAGTACAATGTGCTGTGAGCAGTGTGAGCAGTACAATGTGGAGTGAGCAGTGTGTGCAGTACAATGTGGTGTGAGCAGCGTGTGCAGTACAATGTGGTGTGAGCAGCGTGTGCAGCACAATGTGCTGTGAGCATTGTGAGCAGTACAATGTATTGTGGCCTATGTGCAGGTGTTGGGCCTGTTGGTTGCATTATATTAATATTTTATATATAATATGTGTTAATTGTAGTGTATCGTGTGTACACAAGTAATATATTTAGTGTATATATATAATATACATAGTATATACATAATGCATATAGAACATTTTGTATATACTATATGTATATACTCTAAGCATATACAATATATATAGTGTGGTTTATATACACAAAAATATACTGTGCATACATATATACACAATGTATATACATATACATGCACTATATATTGAACATTACATATATACAATGTGTATATACTCTAAATATATATGAATAGAGTGTATGTACATATATACAAATATACATAAATACATAATGTATATACAACATTATGTATATGCAATGTGTTTATACACTAATTATATACATATATACAGTGCATATGCACAGAAATTTATTGTGTCAATACATATATATAATGTATATATACACAATATAGAACATATATACAATGTGTATATACACTAAGTATATATGAATACAGTGTATATAAACAAAAATATAATATGTATATACATACATACATCATATATATTGAACATTACGTTTATGCAATGAATATATACACAAAGTATATACAAATACAGTGTATATCCACATAAATATACAATGTATATACATACAAACACAATATATTGAATGTTACGTATATACAATGTGATTATACACTAAGTATATATAAATATAGTGTATATACACAAAAATATTCTATATATATACATATATACAAATATACATACATACAAAGTGTATATAGAACATTACATATATACAATGTGGTTATATGCTAAGTATAAACGGATAAACAATGTATACATACAAAAATATATTGTGTAAATACATATATACACAATGTATATACGCAGTGTGTTTATAGAATGTTTATAGAATGTGTGTATACACAATTTATATACAATGTGTATATATTGTATATATGCATAAAAATATACTATGTATATATAAATACACAATGTATAAACATAATATATACCTAGTGTATGTAAAATTTGAAATTATAAATTAAAAAAAAAAAAGATTAAAAGTCAATAAAAAATTTTAGCTAAAATTATATTGTAAATTAAAATCTGTTAAAAAAATATTGCATAATCTAAGCATAATAACTTAAATGATAAATATACACATTATGACACAATAAAATCTAAGAAAATATAATCTTTCTAAATAAAAAAAAACATAATAAATGATAAAAACATGAATAGATAAAAATTAAAAGATCTAGATTATTGTCTTTTATTCTAACTAGTTCTCATCTTCACAACTACAAGTTTTATTGTGTAAATAATCATTCACATCTAGTTATAGAGCTTGGATTTCAACTTGAAGACTCATCCGTATATTTTCATAATCATTTAAGCAAGATATAGTTTCATTAATATATTATCATAATTTTGTCTATCTTAAATGACATTTATAATCACCAAAAAAAAAGATTATAATATTACGCTAGATACTGGAGAGTCAATAGATCATATGTAATTTTAAATAAAATAAAAAAAATAAATTATATAATTTTTACCAACTCAATATATCTAAGTTCTTTATATTACTATGAGACAAAATAGGTAGTAATTTGTGTCTATGTATCTCAACAGTATACACCTATTTGACAAACCACACTATCAAACATGATATCAATCTCCTTATCTGGAGGCTCGCTAAAACTATCATACTAATTTTCATAATATTTAAATAAATTATTTAATAATACATAAATTTAATTCTCTTGTTCTTGTAGTCGATTAATGCAACTAGATATATCTTTCAATATAATTTTCTCTTTTAACCTTAACTCTTAGATCTATATAGATAGTTAAAGAATAATAAAAATAACATTATAATCTTAAACTTTAAATAATTTCTTGTCATCTCAATAATCATAACATCAAATATGAGTATACTCTATATTAGTTAAAGACAATATTAATATTACATATGTACCTATGTGTAATACAGGATATAAGCATATATATAGGCAAACAAAAATTCATCATATCGTATAAAAATTTAATAAATTTTAAAAAAAATCATAAACCTCAATTGGATTCTTCAATAATTATTTTACTAATTTTATTATTAACGAAATCTGATATAACATTCTGATAACCAACATATGAATTCAACATCAAATATGTTAAATTCTAGTAATATCTAACTTCTACTAGGAATTATTTCTTTTTAGACTTATAAAATTATATAAACTATAAAATTCTTGCATCTTGATAAACATTCTAATATATTTTAATACATTTTTAAATTTGTTCTAGTGATAATGAAATTATTTTTTAGGCTAATTATACTATTGAATTTATTATGTAACAAATACATATAATATTTGTTCTAATAACGATAAAATACATACAGATTTATATAAAATAACTTTCATGGTTCCCATGAATATACCGACAACAATAAAATTATTTGAAATATTATCAAATATTATACAATAAATTTTATTTTGTATTATGTATTTCTTAAAGATCATCATAAGGCTCAAATATTATAGAGCTATCATGCGAATAAAAAATCTAACGAAATCCTAATATTCTTTTATTTAGTCTATACTTAAAATCAATATAGTAAGTAATGACATAAACAAAAATAATTTCATCATGATCAATTCATATATCAGACATCACTGATACAACTCTAATATATTTTCTAATTCAAATTTTTTTATTCTTCTAATATTATTATTTTTAATTATATTAAAATAATTCTAAATTTTAGATATCCATTTATATAACCTAGATTTTTTAGATGTCTAAGTCAACCTATGATTGGGAAATAAACCAGCCTCTAATATTTTAATCTATATATATATATATATATCAAACTTATTTATAATTTTAAATTTATTCTATTATAATCACTAGTTTACATTAAAATTTTTTTAAAGAGTGAAGAATATATGAGAATTTTAAAAATCTATTTCTAGTATTTAAAAAAATAAAATAGTAGGCATTTACTTTATAAATTTATATACTTATTATAGACAACCACAATTTCATGAATATGGATCATGATTTTCTGAATCAAAGATTATCAATCACCAATTATAAAATATAAATATTTATAAAAATAATATATTATAAATACAAAAAATATATAAAAGTCTGAATTGAAAAAGAGAGTGCATTACAATAAGAGAGAGGAGAGACAAAAAAAATAAGAGAACTTTTATTGATATTGAAAATAAAAAATATCGAATACATATTCACAGAATTTGTAAAAGGATACATAATTTTTTTTTTAATTTTTTTGATTTTTTTTGATTTTTTTGATTTTTTTTGATTTGTCATTTTTGTCATTTCTGTCATTTTTTTATTTTTTTTATTTTTTTATTTTTTTTATTTTTTTTATTCTTTTTAATTTTAAACTAGACAAAATCCTTCTATCAATTAGATTCTAATAAGGACCATTGGAATTAAAATCCAATAATCATGTGGGGATTCATATGTAAAAAAAATATTTTTTGACATGTCATGCATATGCACATGATAGGTCAATGTCCACATCACGTGGGCCCATGGCACATGGCAAAGGGGCAACGGTCAATGTCAACATCTCAATAGTCATTTACATGCATTGGCATGGGTGTGGCACTGTGCCAGGGCACTTTTATTTAAAAAAATATTTGTTTTTAAAATTGTTTTATTCGGATTAGATCATCATAAATCCAAACTGAACCCAATTTTTATTTCAAGTCAAATAAATAAAATTAGAAGTTAATGTGATGGATTTAATTTTTTGGCAATTGATAGTTATGATGCCAAATGAAAATGAGCAAAGTTCAATCCACTTGGGCTTGTTGTCCAGGCCTAGCACAACATGAACAATGTCACATGCTAGCACAAACTTCTTCTTGACACGACATGGGTCGAATTGCCCAACCTATTTCCCACTTCTAGTGATAGTACTCTAGCATCTTCATCACATAGTGATAATAAGAAATGTGAGACTTGACAGAGAGACTTAAAGAGATAGAGAAAGAATATATTCAAGAAAAATATTGAATGTTTACACCCATAATTATGATGGACTTTTCAAGATTCATATGCAATATAACATATTATTAGACCTACTCATTTTAGTTCTTCTATGACTGCATCTATTGATCGTGTTAGAGTTATTCTTTCTCATAAGAGTGCTAGATTTTATTCTTTGGGTACAACTTGTTCAAGCTCGTATATATTCTAAAGTACTTTCACTGCACTTTTTGCTTATTACCTCACTCCAAATTCTTGAGTGATATTGTCAAGAGTGATATATTTGAGACTGAATATTCATATCATTATACAACCATGAGCACAAAAATATCAACATTGATTTTTTCTTTTCAACACATTTTTTATATACCAAAATATTATCATAATCTAATCTTTGTCAATTAGTTTACGAAACAAGAAGATTGTGATATTATTTTCTCTTCTTCATTTATTCATATGCAAATTTATCAGATCAAATAAATAATTTTCAAAGGAATTAAGGAAGATTAATTATACATATTCTTCTCGATTCACATAAGCTTTTTAGATGCCTGTCTACTATTGATCATGAGACATGACAGTTATTAAAGCATTAAGAGATTTATATGTGACATGTCAAGAGAATATTAGGAGAAACATATTACATTTGATCCACTCAAACATTTGAGAACACTATAGAACACCATAATATTGCCTTGAAATATTTTGTTATTTTTACTAATAAATATACTCGATTTACATAATTATTAGAACTTGGGTTATATAGTAAACAAAAAAGGTCACAATTTTTTAAGATGTGTCTTCTATCTCATCAGTTGATCCAACTCAGAATAATGACTTAGACATTTTAATTACATAATAAAATGAGCCAAGGATGTAATCTATTTCATATCAGTATCTCAAATATTCTATTATTCTTGTTTTAGAACTATATATTCTAACCCCTTGTCCTCTATTAATAGTTATAGGATTCACAACATTATTTTTGAAATAGTTAGTCATTTAGGATGATGACATGACAAGCTATGTTGAAAGAACTAAGAGCAATCATATCCAATCATGTATAAAAACTTATTTTGAAAATAGTAGGTAAACTAATACTGAGTTGTAGATATGTGTACAAGGTAAATATTGTTAGGTTGATATTTTTTTATTGCAACAATACACATGTAGACTATGCATTAGCTAGATGAAAAAAATGTATTCCTTCATATTAATTTAGATGAAGAAATATTTTGTAGTACATCAATGATATTCTAATTGAGAAGATTAATAGTTGAATATATTCCAACTAAAATCATTTATATGGACAAGTTCAAGATGAAAAATTTAGGATATCTAAGATATTTTCTTAATATTGAAATCAAATACTCGGAAGATATAAAATTTTTTCTAAGAAAAAACATATTTTGAATATTTTATCTGACCTCTATATATCAAGATGTGCACTTACTATCTCATCACTTAATCCAAGTTCAAACTTATCTACAAATGACAATAGATAATTCATTAGTTGATTTCACTAATTTAAAAGTATTATAGAAAAACTAAATTATCAAATAATGACAATGTCAAATATTACCTATGTTACCAGTAATAATTAGTCTTTTTTATTATTCTACTAGACATATTCATATTAATACAATACTTAAAATTCATCAAGTATATAAAAAAGTTTCAGGAAGCACAAGTATATTTAAAGATTATGAGCATTACTAGATAAAAACATATTCAAATTCTAGTTAGACTCTTTTGATTACTGAGAGAAGATCCAACATAAATTTTTGTATTTTTTTAAAGTAACATTATTTCCTAAAAAAATAAAAAAAATATTATTTCAAGATCTAGTACAAAGATAAATAGAGGATTATGGTGTGACCTACATGTAAACTTTATTGGACAAACTACTTCTTGGAGAAGCTTTACCTACCAATTTAGAAACAAATAATACTTTACTAAAACAAGTAGGCAGCCTGCATATTATTTTCAACTTGGTGTTCAATGAGCAGATAAAATATATTAAAATTAATTATCATTTTATTCAGGAAATAATCTAAAATAGTTTAATTGTTATAAACTATGTACTTACCAACGAATATATTGCAAATATCTTTAAAAAGACTCATAGAACTAAAAACTACTTTCATCTCATCCAATAGTGTTTATGACATATACATCCAAGCTTGGAAAATGTTAAGATTTAGTTTAGCTTTTTTTATTTATTATTTGTAGTATTTGTTTTTTTTTTTTGACTCTTTAACTAATAAGTTGTCCTAAAGTATAAGTTGTCCTAATAATAAATAAATAAAGCTAACTAAATCTTATTAGTTAAAGAATCTCAAAAAAAAAAAAATCAAACACAACAAATAATAAATAAATAAAGCTAAACTAAATCTTAACATTTTCCAAGCTTGGATGTATATGTCATAAACACTCTTGGATGAGATGAAAGTAGTCTTTAGTTCTATGAGAGTATTTTTTAAGATATTTGCAATATATTCATTGGTAAGTAAATAGTTTATAAAATTATATATATATATATATATATTGTATATATAAATTATATATATATGTGTGTGTGTGTGTGTATAATTTATATTGTATTATGAATTAACTTTTTTTCAATAATAGATTTTACCTTTTTTTTGTTTTTCATATTTCTCTCTTTTATCTTTCGTCTCCTTCCCAAAATTTTACCTAAACAAACCCTAGCATAGCTTTGCAAATAAGTGGCCAAATTTCACAAGTTTTGGTGGCACTATCTTGACCATGTTATTGTACAAACAAATAGAGTTAATATATAATGATTTAATTAATTTTTATAATTTTTCTTAATTTTTTTAGTATGAAAACTAATAAAGAGATTTAGAATATTTGAACAAATATTACTCTATAAAAGTTGGACAACCACTCATGTAATCGATTATATCCTTGATGCAGATTTAGAATTTCAATCAAAAACAATTAGAATATTTGAAATATGATCATATTGATTACAGTCAGAAATAATAATTATTATCATCATGAACTAAGTTTTATCCTCATTATTTGAGATAGGTTGTATAAATCTTGTTTTTCTAATTCACTCTATTAAACATAATAACTCTTAAACTTCTAGTTAAAAAAATATTTGTTTACAATAACACTACAACTTAGTCTTCCTCTCTCCACTCAAACATTCTCATACTTCCAAATGACTACACTAAGAGGCTTATGTTAAACATGACCAAATTATCTCAGAAATTCTCTATTGTCTTATTATTTCTAAGAATTATTTTAATTTTCTTCCTAATAATTTAAATTCTAATTTTATTCTTCATAGTTTCACCACATATCCACTTTGTCATTCTCATCTTTGCTACTCTTATCATTTGTACATATTACTTATTAATTGCCTAATTTCCACTTCCATGAAGTATGACTAGTCTTATGATTATCTTATAAAATTATCTTTAATCTATTTGATATTTTTCTATCATAAAAAACTCATGGGAGAACTCTTTAATTAGTTCTTCCAGCCTTATCCTATGAGACAGAACTTTGCTAATCTCATTGTCTTTACTTAATATAGAGTCTAGGTATTTCAAAAGAATAACACTTGATATTTCTTACTTTTCTATTTTGCTTATCAAATCATTATCACACTTAATATAAAATAAATTTATATTTCAAATACTTGATTTTATTACAACTAATTTCAAACATCTTAAACTCGGGTGTAACCCTTCAAATTTTTAGTTTTACACCTAACACTTTTTTATTCTAATATTTTAATATTATGTCATCTATAAATAATATACACTAAGCAATATCATATTAGAGATCTAGTAAAAAACAAGTATATCATATGATTAATGTCAACCTACTAGTATTTAAGTAATAATCAATTGATGCCAATTTCTTCAAATACTTTACTTCTTGCATGACCTACAAGAAATCTTGGTCCATGCAATCAAGATGTATTATTCTAATACCTTTAACATATTTGAGATTATTACTCAATTGATTGATTATAAATTTTACTCAAACCAAGAAGAGACTAATCTTTATTTTTACTTTTTTGCAAACAAATATTTAATATTGAAAACACTGATTGTTAATGAGCAAATTATACCTGTTTGATCGAAGATTTATAACTAAGTAATTTGAGCCTAACAACAAAGGATTAGACAAGCAGAACACTTGGTGATACTTATATCCAATAGTATAAAAAATGTGAGAGTTATGATAAATTTCTCTCATTGTGGTAAAAGAAGATGCATAGAACACTTGTTGGCATTTACATCCTGAGCTGAGATAGGTATTCTTTTGGTGAACAAAAATCATAGAGCAGGATTTTCAACCACCAATTGTCATTATATTGCTCACACATGAATATCACTCATCTCTTAAGAGTACCCCAGATTACTCTTTGGAATCACTATCAAGTATGTCGACACAACTCTCTTCTTTGTTGCCCTCATTTTGAGCTCCTAAGTAGTCTAGAGCCTATGATATTATAGTAACCAATAGTATTGTTGTCAGGATCAATTGTTATGCTAACATCAATGTCAATCTTAATTTACTTGTATAAGCGAAACAATGTGAGAACAATCACTGATTACTATATTACCAGGCCAAGCCCTCATTGCCCATTAAATTATTCATCATATTGAGCAAACTTGATGGATATTATAAGTAGTTATTGAGTACAATAACATTATTTGGTATATTCATCATATTGAAAATATTTTTAATATTATTTAATGTCAAGTCAAAACAATATGCATCGCATGGAATCTAAAATAAATATAATTATTTTAATTTCAATTATCTCTATGTCAAGTACCAACGGATCGTGTAGAACCACCACAATCTAATTATTTTTGGGCCAAATAGGTCATTGTGTATGGTCATGTCGACCACACAACATCAAAAAGGATGCATCCTAGTAATGTTTGTTGGTTAGTTGGGTAAGATGAACCATGTTGGATATGATATAATGGCCCAAAAGAACATGAAAAGGTGAGATATGGTCTGGCATGATACAACCCTAGGCATGTGCTTTGTGAACCTTAATCCACACCATGTCCGATCAGTCGGGAATGATTTGGAGCATCAGCATGACCATGCATCATGACCAAATCATGGGCAGAACATAAGTCCATTCCCAGCCATCCTTTTGGCGACTAGGGGCATGATCAAGATGTTTGGCCCATTTGACATCTCTATTATGAGAAAAAATAAGCAGAGAATCGTTGTTTACAAATCTGAAGTAGAGACAAATACAAAGTTATTATATTAATTATTTGAGTATCATTGAGACCTCTATGAAAGAGTTGAGCTTATTGATTCAAAAGTCAAAGATGTCTTATTGTGACAGTCATATAGGTATCTGATTGCGATGTCTGGCCTATTAGATACCTCTATTATAAGTAAAAATAAGCAGCATGCCATTATATTTAGATCCAAAGCAAAAACAGAATATAAGAATGTGGCATTAAAGACAAAAGGCAGTAAGACATCAAGTGGGGCGGGCAACCCAAGCCCGAAAAAAGGCACGACACAGTAGGGTCCAGAATCATGCCTGGACAGACCTTGTGTTGGCTCGTAGCATGATTCTTGCCATGTCGGGCAATGAGGGATGTCCAGCATGTCGTCCATGACACGGCACAATTCTATAACAAAACCACACTGCCCGCCTGGTTTTTCTAAAATAAATGTCTGTTGATTCAACGGCTCGGCCCAGCCTGGCCAATTGTTACAACAAGCAAAAGGTTCGTGTCGGGGCGATTTCCCCAAAGTAATGCAGGCATGGCACGAAATGGATGGACCAACCGTGTAGTGTCATGCATGACATGATGGCACGACTCACATGGGCCTTAAAAACCCAGATCATGTCAATCCGGCACAACCCATTTGACCCCTCTATGTGATATCATTTACTTGTAAGCGTCATTGAATACCTTTATGGAGGAGTAGGGCTTATTAGTCCAAAGGTCATTGATGTATTATTGTGACAATCAAACAGCTCAACACAATAATGCCAATCCAGTATTTCATGAGTTAACAAAACACGTTGAAATTGATTATTATTTCATATATGAATAAATTCATAATTGTTCAATAACTACTACCAACATATATACTAGCAAGCATATTAAATACATCTTCACAAAGACATTCAAAAAATAATATTTATCTTTCCTCTCTTCTGATTTAAAGGAGATGTTGAAGTTTAGTGTTATTTTTTGTAAGTTCATTTTATCTATTTTCTATTTTAATTCGCAAGAGAGCACCCAATATGTGGGCTGTCTCAACTATAATATATATGTGTGTGTGTGTGTGTGTGTTTTAATTTTATTTTTTGAAATTAATGAAAACATATTTTGATTTTCTTTTTTTCCTTATTCCTTACTTTTTCATGGCCAAAGCCTTAACTTCCCGAAACCATAAAATTAATAAATATAATTTTAAAAGACTTATTATCATGGGCATACATATATATTCAAGTGATCTAAGATCTATTATTTTTTGGCTCATATAAGAGCCTTGGGACTCAAGGATCAGAGAAAGTAAGGCTTTCATCCCAATAGCATGATATGTGATCAGGCAAGCACCCCGCGATTAAAGTATTCATTCTCTTTTGCCGATTGGACTACCACAATATTAGTATATTAAAATTAGGTACATTTTTTATTCAATTCATAATTATTTTAACTTTTATCAATACTACATAAGATTTCATTAATACATTTATATTGTTCTAGGTTCAAGATGACAAATGAGCAGTTGGCCCAAGCATAACCAGCAAAAGGCATCCGATGCTTGGCACGGCATGGCCAAACCCATGTTGGAAATAATCACGATTGGCATGATGGCACGGCTCGAGCGATGCTGAGCTATAGGGTCTGGATGATGTGCCAAATTTGCATTTGAAATGACACGACCCGAGTGGCCAGCTCAAACTAGCCAAAACCGACCTAGGGTGGGGTGATAAATGACTCAAGTTAAACCCTATTTGAATAGGCATGTGAAACACACAAGCTTAAATTTTTCCAAAGATTCCAAAAAAGATCACTTGCAATTCACAAGCATTATTTTTTAAAATAAATACAAGCCGGTTTCAGCCAACTTTGACCAGACCCAAATTCAATTAAAATATTTTACCATTAAACAGCAAAATATTTTATGGTTTTCCAAAATTAAAAATCATTATTTTCAATTATGGACATGGCAATAGACAAGAAAAATGATAATCTAACCATTGCAACATCACCCAAGTATGCATGCATGATGGATTACAAAAATTGAATATGTATGCCTTTTGATAGAAGTCTTCTATCTGTTGGATTTTTTCCCAATAGACTAGATAAAATCTAATTGACAAAAAGATTCCGTCCAAATAAATATAAAAAAATAATTTACTTTTTAAAATTTCTACAAATAGGTATAATATTATCTTTATTAATACTCAAATTATAATTTCATATTTTTTCTAATTCACTCATTTTCTCAAAATTTTAATGTTTTTATTTTAGAGTTTTTTCTACATAAATAATTTAATTTTATAATCTAAATAATTTATGTAGATAAAATTATAGAATACATTAATATGATACATTATAACTAAAAGAAGATAGTTGCAAAATTATATATAATATTATACATAAATAATTAAAATTATATATAATATTAATTTTAATAATAACAATTCAAATGAAAAGTCAGAGACTAATCTATTTCCCAATCAAATATCTCCCCAATAACATAAAGAAGTTTATATTTCATAAATGAACTTACATAGTTTGGGCATACTATAATATATATATATATATATATATATATATATATATATATATATTAGATGAGTCAAAAAAAATTAAGAATATTATAGAAAAATTATAATTACAAAACTAATAGTGGGATTAAACAACATAGGAGATATACCGGATAATATGCCAAAAATATGAACCATTAGATCCTAAATAAGCTGATCTTAGCCATGAAATCATTAAATTAGAATTTACTTTATGTTTGGTGTTACAACTATAAGTATGCAAGAAAAACAATTGTTAAAATGGGTGCTAGTATGAGTATTCTGCTTAAAATTATGAAAAATCCTAGAATAATTTATTATATACAAAAATACATCCAGCTTACAAATCCAAAACATATAATATTAAACAATATGATAAAATATTATAAATATGATAAAATATTATAAATATGATAAAATATTATAAATATGAAAAAATTTATGACTTAGGATCTTAAAAAATATAATAGAATAATATTAATAACATTTAATATATTAACTAATCATCATGAAATTCATTTTGAATACATCACCACTCATTATATTCATTATAACTAAAAACTTAATAAAAAATATTAAAATTTTATAAAATCTTTTATTTTATATTAGTTGTGTCATGTATAATATTCTTGCTGAGATCTTTAGAAAATATAAAATATAAAATAAAATATATAGTATAATATTTAATAATGTGTCAAATAATAATGTCGTGATAACTTTATCTATAAGAATCATTAAAAAAAGTTCTCTAGTTGATATTTTCCATATTAGATATATAATCTAAGAAAATTAATAATACAAGACAATTTGAAAATATTTTTTACTTAATAGAACAAATTCAAAATTTATTAAAATACATTAGGATGTCTAATAAATTATAAGAATTATATAATTTATGCAAGTTAATAACCTAAAAAAATCCTACTCAATATGAAATATCATTAGAATTCAACAAATTTAATATTAGATTAATTTTTTGATTACAAACATATTATATCCAACTTCATATATAATAAAACTAATAAAATCATACTTAAGGAATTAGATTGAGATGCATGATTTTAATTTTTAAGTCATTAATATTTGTTAAGATGCAATAAACTTGTATTCATCTATATACACTCTTACATCACACATTACACTTAGGTGTATATCCAACATAAGCAATGTATTTAAACAATGAAGAGACTACTCATATAGATATACAGATATATAAATAGATAGATAGATAGATATATAGATAGATAGGCATATAGATAGATAGATAGATATACATATAGATAGAAAAATAGATAGACATATAGATATATATAGATAGATAAAGATAAAGAGAAAGAGAGAAAAATAGATAGATAGACAAATAGAAAGACATAAAGATAGACAAATAGTTCAATATATAGATAGATAGATAGAGAGATAGACAGATTAAAAGATAGATATAAAGATAGATAGACAAATAGATAGATTTATTTATAGAAAGATAGAGAAATTAATATACAGATTAATAAACAGATAAATAAATAGAAAGATAGATATAGAGATAGATAGATAGATAGATAGAAGTAATAGATAGTGACATGGACATTGTTAATAAAACATGTAAGATATAAAATTTGCATTACTTCTTTATTGCATTGTTGTAAGTATGGATCACATGAACAAGGACAAATGAGTATAATATACTATAAAACTCATATGAGCTGGCATGAACTAGCCACAAGAACCAGAGGATGAAATTTATAAATAATAATATATTTTATTTAAATATTACAAAAATAAATATTATAATTACGATGAGCCTCAAAATACGTAGACTAATACTATATTCAAGGACAATGATTTTTTATTCAATTAGCAAGAATTAAGTGATGAGGTGATTCACCGAATAAGTATAAATTATTAACTTTCTTAGATATTAATAAAATAGCATGTTATCTAAAATAACATGACTTATCAGAATACATAGACTAATACTACTCTGACATCTCAAAATGATATCTAAAAATTTACCATATTGAATTAATAAAAAATATTCAAACTCATTTTTCTCATATTATCTAAAATAACATTTGATTTACTGATCTTTTTAATATCTAATATAATATCAGAGTCTATTTTTTCTATTAATATAAATATTATTTTAAATATAAGAATAAAAATTCAACCAAATATTATAGAAGATTTGAAATGCTTAAATAACTATGAAGATGCATGAATGAGTCTTCAAGCACTAGAGCTAAAATAAATATATGATAAAATCAAGACTTCGAGTTGAGAAGATTAAAATCGAATAGAGTGACACTGACAACTAATGATAATTATCCAGCACCAAGAATATTAGTTATTATCTAATGAACATTAATTTTTTTTTCAAAGAATTTATCAATTTAAAATTTGAATGTAATTCATTTTTATTTATTATATTTTCTTTTTTTTTATAAATTTAAATGAAGAATATTATTTTAATATTATTTAAGTTATTCTTTTTATAAAGTTCACATATTATATTATATATATTATATTTTATATATATAATATTTTATATATGCAGAGTGCAATAGCTAACCTAGACCAAACCAAGCTAGCCAGCTGCCAGCATGCCCAACACCGCTCCCAACCCCAGGCTAGCCTAAACCAATCTAATCTAGCTTGCCCCTCATCTAGTCCCCAAGCTATGCTAGACCAATCTAAGCTAGACCACACCCAAGCAATGCATGACCAAACCCCATGTTAATGTAGAGTGGAATGAGAACCCGACCTAGAAGTATCAAATGGGCCTAGAGGCCTAAGCATGGCCTATGGCCCTGCCCGGTTCAGCAGTACCTGGAATGACACAGCACAATACAGTCTAGAATCATGTCTCGGGTCAGCCCGGGCTAGCCCTCAATACGGTTCGTGTTGTGCTAGGCCAACATGAACCGTGCCTCGTACCGGGCCTGGGACGACTCGTGTTTTTGGCCCAACGGCATGGTAAACCAACCCAGGTGACCACCCGATGGGATCCCCTTCGGGCAATCACTCAAATGATTTTATTTTTTTTAATTGACTGTCCCATCACGAGGCAATCCATTTAAAAAAAATCAGCCACATGGCAGATTGTAATTGGCCAGCCACGTGGCTGTTTTTTTTATATTCGGCACAATAAACATGGCAGTGCACTTTGTCGTGCCCACCATACCATGATGGGCCAGTGAACTACGCACCATGCTGTGCGTAATTTAACAATGTCGTGGACAACACAGCACCATGACACGGCCTGTTTGACACCTCTACCCCGACCCAACCTAGCATGGCTAAGTTGCAAATTAATCATAAAATCATGTCAACCCATTTGTCACCTCTATTCTAGCTAGATTTTATCAAAAAAGATAATAAGTTATCATGCTAATACTAAAGTGAAACCAAAACTATAATTTTTTGAAATTTCTTTTTCTAAGTCTTTTTTCAAGACAACAAAATAAAAATTAAAAAAATTAAAATGAAAGATATGTTGAGGTACAAATACGCACAAAACACATCAAACCAAAATATGAACATAAAGATACCATGCACATCAACAAACAAGAATGAAAAACTATGAGAAAAAAAAGACAAATAATTTTCCCAATATACATAAAACTTGGTAGTCAAATGATTTATTGGAAATAACCACTAATTGATTTTGAGAACATATAAAATCTAGCATTACAATCTTAATTACCACAAGATACGAAACAAATTAATGACAAATGTAAATATGTTCTATTTTGAGATCATATCAATAAAAATTATAATATCTTCACATTTTACATTAAAATCATTCAATATTTATTTGATCCAAAGCAATTGAGTGCAATAAATTTTTGGAGCAATTTACTAAGCCTAAATTATATAATTGATTTTTTCTTCTCTAAATGTTAAGAGTAAAAATCTTATCACACATAAAAGCATCCCTCATAAGTATTCTTCCAATTATCAATGTTTCTAGCTCAATTAGCATCAAATTTCCAATAATACTAAAACAAGAATCAAACAAATATCTAATATTATATCCTAGGATTCTACCTATGTATCATAAATATTGTTTACCACATTTAGGTAGATTTCCTTGTTAATGCCTTAGTATTGGGCAAATATTGTACTAAATGAGATATTTGGCAGCTAATGGTGAAATACAATAAATTTATACAACCACTTATTATCAATAACTTTTGCTCGTCAAATATTTTTCAACATCATATGTAGCATTCATTGGAGAATTAGCATGCTTAGAAGAAAGTAATAGATTTTTTTACTAGATGCTAATCATATTTAAATTGAGATACAACTATCTAATTTATATACTATTGCACTAGAAGACCTAGGAAAAAACATTAGTTCACATATCGAATCACGATATTATCCACATATACTTGAATAATCAAAATATATTTTAATTTCTCTTGAACAAAAAAAGTTATATTTCATCCTAGAAAATCATTTAAGAAAATAAATGAACATCTCATATCAAACACTAATATCATGCTTAAGAGCATTTAATATAGTCTTATGCTTATAAATATGATTCCCAAGAAAGAAAACATTCTCAAACCTTTTAGGCTAGTCCACATACATTTCCTTTGAGTACCTCTTCAAATCTATTTGATAACATTTAAACTTTTAATGGCACATGAATATCATGAGATATTACACTCTCTAATCTTAGTATCTTACTACACAAGCAAAAATTTGATCAAAGTTGATCTCTTCTTGAAAAGATACACTCTCAAATTATTATGTCATTTTCTATCAACATTTTTCTTAAAACAAGTATATAAAATTATCAAAAAAACAAAGAGAAAATAATATTTTGAGATGCAAACTAGCACAAAACACATTGTTTTCCTAAGATGCATACAAATTTTTAAATCTATCAGCTAAATGAAAATGCATGCAAATTGATTTTGAGAAAAAATAAAATATTACATGACAACCTCACACAGCACAAGATATTTATTAAAACATAAACTAAAAAATAAATAATTAAATCCATAAATAAAATTAACAATGTACAAGAAAAAATGTAATCTTATAAACACAAAAAAAAAAAGATCTTCGAAGAACCTATAGGTGAAAAAATAAATAAATAAAAATAATATAAAAATCAGGATATCCCTCATTAAGTTGATATGTTAATATTCAGGACATCAAATTTAAAAGAAATATTATTAAGTTGCGGCATACAAGGTTTTTATAGTAATGATCATATTCTAAATATTCTCCCAAATAAAAAAATAATCTATCTCCAAAAATTTCATCTAGACATAAAATATTAGATTAGAAATCATTATAATAAATAGCAATGAAATAAGACAGTAAATACTCAATCTCCTCAAAAAATATATATATATATAATGCAAAGAATTTCACAAGTAAATATAGCTATCACCATAGACACTATCATTGTACTGAATCTCAAAACTATCATTTGCCTATTACTTTTTCATAAGATATAATTATCTCAAAGAAAAAATACAATAACATATAAATCTAATATTTATACAAGTTAGTACTCAATTTGAATCTAATTATTTAACTAGTTCAAAATGCCCGTGGTCACTAAAAAAATACTAATATCAAAATAATTTTTCATATACCGAAGTGTGTGAAGATATAATTTAAGGTGAACCTATCACAAAGAATTTTAATAATTAATAAATATATTAATTACATAAATTATATATAATATAGTAATAATCGGATAATTAATTTTTATTACAATTCTCATACACATATTTAAGTCAACTAAAGGAGTCGTATCATATAAGAGATCAGAACTTGTCTCGATATAAAAATTCAATGAAACAATATCCAAAAAATCAACATCTAAGAGAGTATATAAGGCATATCTCATCCCTCGTAATCAAAATATAATCTACATATACGATCAACAAAATAATTCTATCATCTAAACTACAAAAAATAATAAATAATTTATTACACATATTCAACCTAAACAAGATAATTGTGCGTAAAAATCTATCACCCCAAATTCTTTGAGATATTGTTGTAAATTATATAAGATTTTCCGTAATCCACAAATCAAATCTACTTCGTCTTCTCATCAATTAGATGGTAGCATGCATATTTTTAAAACTCTAGAATTAAAGTATATCATTCATAATTTATGACATTAAACTTTGTGTCAAGTGATAACACCAACATTAGAATCTCCTAGGATATCTAATAAATAGCAATTCACTTTTACTCAAAACTAAGGATTCTCCAAACTTACCATAAATGATACATTTTAGATCAAACTCAAAACATGATAAAAATGACCTATTAAGAGAAGAGTCATCATCCGTTTTCACAAGGTCATGTTTGATAGTGCTAGTTAAATTTTTGAATGATGATTTTCATTAATAAATATTTTCTCACATTCTCACAATCAAGTTTCTATACAAAGAGGCAATGTCATCAACTATCATATTAATGAACATCACCTTATAGAGTATTAGGTTATTCATGTGGTATATCCTATTATACTAAGATCAACTATGAATGCACATCCATCACTTTTGAAGTTCAATTAAGTTAAAGCCTCCTAATCTCAAAAAATATAGTATGTAGTATGAATGAATCAAATTATCTTAGGTTTTACTTCTAATCCATCCACAAAGCATATGAAGTTTGATATATTTCAAGGCTCAAAAATAACTTTTTGATAGTATAGCACATGTGCCAACAAGTTCAAACCTCAAAAACAAATGATTTTGCCAACATATCATAATTCGTGTCATCTTTTGAACGATATGGTTTATGTGCTTAACAACATAATTTTATTGGGTAGTTTTAAGAGATGAAAACTCATGAGATATTTCATTTTTACCCATAAATCAATAAATTCTATTTCTAGCTTTTTTTCATAGTCGCTTCTAATCAAACATGTCAAATGAATCTTGACCTCTTTTTCAATTGAAGACTTGAGATAAAAAATTTTAAATCATAAATATTTTTGACTTTGATCTCAAACAAATCACCCAAGTATACTAAAATAAATTTTCTATCACCACCATAATATAATATTTACTATCAAAGACTTTTGGTTTGTATTGAACACATGAATTCCACATGAATTAAATCTAAAAGGACTTCATGAGGATGCATATTTCATTCTATAGTGAATTATTGTAATGTGTTTGCTTTTATTGAATTGACCATATATATATGTTAATTATTGTTGACTTTTGAGAATGTCATAAATAATCTCTTCCTTAGATAATATTCTAAGACACTTAAAATTCACACTGCCAAATTATTCATGTCATGCAATTAATGTGTCCAAAATATTTATTAATAAATATATTTTTTAAATCTAATTAATAAACTGACCACCTTTAAGGAATTGCCAAGGATAATAAATTCATGACAAAAATCATATCGCCACTAGTAAAAAATTTACTTAAAAATCAACTTCATATTATAGGTGAACTATCTTGCTACCAATCAAACTTTAAATTGATCCACCTACTCATGAGAACTAATTTTCAACATACAAATTCATTTGTAACCAACAAGAAATTTTCTCAAAATAAAATCTTGCGAAATTTTATTCCTTATTTCATATTTATGATAGGATTTAACTTGTAAATTACCTCAATCATTTCTATCTATCATATATATATAATTAGGAATTCCGTTGTCAATATGACATAACACAATTTTTTTCCTTTTTTTTATATGTTATTAATGTGGTTTTTGTATATTATGATCATGTGTTTTGCACATGATATCATAGTCAATTTCTGCATGCCCTTGATAGAAAAATGGTGCAGAATTTGTTGCTGTGTGAGATAGTGAGTTGTTCATGGTGAACGTGATATTGCACATGGTGCAGTGTGTTGTGCGAGTAGAAAGATGACAGTGTGTGGTGGTGTTGTGTTATTGCTGCAGGAAGACAATGGTGTTGTGCGAGGACAGTGCAGTGGAGTTGTGTGGTGATGAAAGACGGAAGTTTATGGTGTTGCTATGCAGTTCCTGTGTGAGGATGATGCAGTGGCATTGAACAAGAATGATGCAGTTGTGCTGTGTAAAGATGATGTAGAGGTGTTGTGCCAGGACAGTGCAGTGGTGCTGTGTGAGGACAAAAAGTGATGATACAATGGTACTGGCAGTGGTGTGGTGTGCTAAGCAGTGATCATTTCTAGTCAATCTATAAATTTTGGATCACAATATAAAAAATATCTCTATATTAGATTATGAGACTAATCAAATAGAAAGAAAAATAAAAAATTCATATAATGTTCGCTAAAACTATTTCATTCATTTATTTGGAAAACTAGTATAGTTAAGATTGAAAATAAATTGAGATATTTTATTTTTTCATTGATAATTACATTCATTTTTTAGTTATTCTAGAAAATTATTCAAATCAATTTAATAAAAATATCAAAATTATAAAAAATAGTAATAATCTAAAATACATATCTGATAGCTTTAGTAGTTACTATGATGTTCATGAAATTATAAATCAAATTTCTTATACTAGCATGCTCTCACAAAATAAGATAATAAACAAAATAAATATTTAATCAAAATGATCTCAAAACTTCTCTATGATACTAGAATCCTAAAGTGTCATTGAAAAGATGAGCTTTTAACATCTAACAACTTGATCAACTGAATATCTATCTTAATTATCCTTATATCTTATAAATAAATTATTCAACTTATATCTCATAGCATTTAGAAACACATACCTTATTCAAAATTTTTATCTAAGATATAATAAAATAATATTCAAGGTGATAAAATATGTATCTTTTAATTACTTCTATACCCCAAAATATGCATATACATTTCTTTTGAAATAGATAAAATATCATTAAAAATTAATATTACTTTTTTTGAATATAACTCATTCTTTAGAGAGTCTACCCAGTCTAAGAATTCAAAATTTTCATCTAAAATTTATTCAACTTATTCTTCTGAATCTTTCAAATATGTTCAACTAAGAAAAATTGTCACCTTTTAGTCACTTATTAACTTGTTAAATCATATTATGAAAATTTTCCTCTTGAATCATTATATATATACTAATAAGTACATAATATTTTGATTTTGATTTTGATGAATAAAATGAGATCTTTTTGAAAAGTATCTTCTCCTAATCCAAAAGAGATAGCAACTCCAAAGTCCATCACGGTCACCAACTCCAAATGAGTTGGACATTGGTAACTTAACAATCCAAAAAATCATATTTATTCAAGAAGAAAAGAATTTGTTCTACTTTTACAAATGCAAACAAATCTTCAAAAAAAATAGAAGATCTTACAACTAATTTTTATGATTTTGATATTCTGATTATTCTTCAAAAAAAATAAAATAATTATACTCAACATTATATCTTATAAATTTTATAATACTCATATTATTCTTTTTTTATATATCTTTTACTACTTTTATTGATACAACTAGAAAATACAAGGCTCCTTTTGAGTTATTATCACATCCAATATGATATCAGATAATAAAAAAATAAATAAATATTATTCATTCTAAAGCTTAAAACATAGTATATCAACCTTCAAAAAATATATTATTAGTTACAGATAGAATTTATTATGAAACCTAATTTTAATGATAAAATAAATCACTTGAAAATAAAGCTTGTTGCACCGAGGTTCACTCCTTTTGGAATTCATTATCAAGATATTTTTTTCTCTAGTAATGGATATTACTCAATTTAGATATTTATCTCTTACAATGTCTCAAGATGAATAATATATCTATTAGTTGTAATAAATATTTATCATGATAATCTTAAAAATGAATATAGGAATGAAATAGCTAATTTTTGAGCACAACAAAACTTTTAGATCTGATTTGTAAGTTGTGAAATGTCTTATATGACCACAAATAATTAAAGAGAATCTACTTTGTGAGACTTTTGACCACATTTAATTGATTTAATTTACATAGGTTTATCATAAACTATTATTTTTTTATCAAAAGAAATTCAGATGATAGATTTATCTTATTGAACATGTGCACGTAGATGATATCTTCATTATGAAGGATAACATATTAAAAATCACTCAACTTGATAAATACATTCAATTACAATTTCATTTAAAGAATTTAAGAAGTTCAAATATTTTCTTGTGATTAATGTGGTTTACAACCATATGAATATTATTGGGTTGTGTTCCAATAGATATTACTTTTGAGTTGTGTGCATATTTTTTATCTGATATAAATTCTCATATTGACATGATTATATATAAAAGAATTATAATAAATATTAATTATCTAACTATTATCAAATCGGATAAAACTTATATCGCCAGTATAATTAATTATTTATTAGACTTCTCATAACATGCTCACATTAATATTACTTTTCACATACTTAGATATGTTAAAATATCTCTAGTACTTGATAACTCATTTAATAATAAATGACAACTTTAGCTAGTTGAATGTTTAAATTTCAATTGGGCATCAACTAGAAAATAAATGAGATATACTACATGTTACAAAATTATTCTTAAAGATAATTATCTCTTTAAAAAATAAAAAAAAATGATAGTTTCTAGATCCACTATAGAGTCAAAGCACAAAGTAATGGCAAAACCTACTTATGTGATTATAAGAATCAAACATCAACTTTAGAAAATCAGATTTTGTCTATTCTCTAATTGCTCTTTATTGCGATAACCAAACATCAAAGCATAATGCCCCCAATGAGTATCTAAAACATATAAAGATGGACTATTTTTTTCTCAAGAAAAAAATTTAGTATGAAATCAATTTCATAATTTATATTTCTACAGCAAATCAAGTATTATCCTAACTACATCAAATTCATTGTAAAAATATCATGATGCTGGTGAAAATTAAAAATTAATCTTTGTTTCTCAACTCCATTACATTTTCTCTAAACTAGACAATCAAAATAACTGCTAACAGCATGTACCTTGCCGCTGGATTGACCATATCCACTATAATCATACCTACACGAAAAAACAAACTCCTCAAAAGCATAAAAACAAGCTCAATATGAAAGCTAGAATTATACATTGAAGGTGGATCCCACGCCATGGCAATGAGCACTAACAAAAAAA
>JAREIK010001546.1:3458912-3611412 GCA_029783825.1 Sapria himalayana
TCTTTAATGAGTTATATCGAGCTCTTTGGTGGAGCTCGATGAGCTCCATCGAGCTCTTACGTGGAATTCGATGAGCTCCATCGAACTTCTCAGTGGAGCTCAGTCGAGCTCGACGGGCTTCTATCGAGCTCCATGAGATCGTCTTCACGGTGTCAAGCTCCAAGGAGCTCCATGGCCTCGCCAAGCTCCAGGAACTCCTCTCCATGGAGGATGGAGCTCAACGAGCTCCAGGAGCTTCTCTCCTTGTAGCTCTTCTATGAGCTCGTCTCCATGGAGCTCGACGAGCTCTCGTCGAGCTCTAGAAGCTCATCTCCATGGAGCTTGGCGAGCACCCGCCAAGATCCACCACCCTATTGATCAGGAGCTCGTCTCCATGGAGCTCAACTGGGAGCTCGACACCCTTTCGTTGAGTTCTAGGACCTAGTCTCCATGGAGCTCGATCACGAGCTTCATGCAATTCCTCGTCAATCTCCATGAACTCCTGGTCGAGCTTCATGTAGCTCGTCCAAGTGCTCCTTGAAGAGCTACATGGATTATTTTATGTGTGTCAGGAGTCAATGGAGTCATAGTGGAGAGGGGCCCGAGGAGGTGAGATAGATTAAGAGTATTTTTAGATTATTATAATTAAGGCACCAAAAATCAATTAGTCAAAATTATGGTGCACTATTTTTAAATATTAAAATTTTGTTTCTCTTTTTTCAAATATTTTTTGGGGAGCGCCACAAAACACAGTTCCCCCTTGAAACAAAACTACATATTAATTTATAAAAATTAATAAATAAATAAATAAATAAATATAAATAAATATAAATATATGTGTGTGTGTGTGTGTGTGTGTGTGTGTTTATATGTATATAATCTGCATGTATGTATATATATAAACATAAATATAATAAATATATTAACATAAATATATATAAATATAGAAACACAAATAAATATACATGTGCACGTGTGTTTATATTATATATATATATATTATAACAATATATATACATAAATAATATATATATATATATATATATATATATAAAGATAAACATATATAAATATATAAACATAATCATACAAATATATAAACATGTGTGTGTGTTTGTGTTTATATATATTATACATTTGTTATATAAATATCTATAAATATATATACATAAACTTATAAACATAAATATATATATACATATGTGTGTATGTGTGTATATATATATATTTATATATATAAACACACATTTTGAATGAAATTTAGCAATACTTGAATAAGGAAAATGTATCTTATTTGACAATGAGATAGTGTTAAGTCTCATGAAACAAATTTTTAAGAAAAACAAGATTTGAAATAATTTAAAAATGTTTTAGTTTCAATGATTAATAAAGAAGTTGATGATAGTTATTTAAAAACTAGAAATATGTGTAAGAGAATAATTATAAAACTAATAATATACATAGTTCTCTAGTTTTTTTTTTCGGGATATTTCCTAAATTACAAATGAAACAAGCAAGTGTGTATTATCTAGTCTTAGCTCGCTTGCAATAAATGTATGAAATATATATATGAAAATAAACAATGATTAAAAACTAATAAGTCTACTTTCACATAATGGAAAAAGTTTAATTCTAGATTTAAGAACACAAACAATCTCATGGTACATCACTTATAGAGATTAAAAATGTGCTTTATGCTTAAAAGCCACTTAATTGGATTAGTTACTGATCCAATTGAAGTATGCCAATTATTACATCTCATAAAAATATACAATTGATTATTGTTATTTTTTATCTTTGTGTACAACAAAACAAGCATTCATGTGTCTTTTGAAAAAATTGAAGTGTAAGGAAAATGCTTATATATAAGTGAGACATTAAAAATATAATTTCAAGAACTCTTGTCCTATTTTTTGTACGTGTTATAAAAGAAAAATTTTAGAAAAATTATTAATTTTCATATATGAGATTGATAAACTTTTGTAGTTGTTGATAATCAGAATAATAATTAAATGTATTTTATGTATTTATCTAATAAAACATTTAAATATATCAAATATTTATTATTTATATTTGATGGGTATGTGAGTATTACTTATGTCTTTAATGATGTATTTTTAAACAACACCATAGAGCTTGTGTGCATCTTGCTATTAATCATTGTCATTTTTATTGATCACTATCATTGAGAATATTTACTAAATTTTTAGAAATTCTAAATTTTATCACTATTTCATTAAGATTAATAAAAAAAATATCTCACATTAGTGGGTATTTAATATGAATTACATGATATCTCACAATTGGTATTTAATACAATATAATGATAATAATTATTCCAAACTTAAAAAAATAGAGATACATGATATTTTTCAATATTTTTTTGGAAGATATTTAGAGCATAACTTGTGTTTTTGGTTGCATAAGGTTGAATCATAGTCAAATTCATGCACAAAGACTATAAGTCTCTTGAGAAAAGAATATAAATGGGGCATGCCATAAGAAATAAATGCATCTCACATTGCATTTCTATATAAAAACTATTTTTGTTAGATCCTCCAGAGAAGAAGGGCATGCCAAAAACCAAAATTAATATAAATGGAAGGAAATAAATCTTTTGTGATCTTGCATCTTTGTGATAGTTGCTATACTATTATTATCATCAATTAATATTAATTTAAAATAAGCTTCATGCAACATAAAATCATCTAGTAATCATCTTATATTATATAATAGGATAATTGTGTTTTTTTATCATAATATCATATCATCTTGTAAGAATAACTAGATTTTTATTATTATTTGATCTTAATTGAACTAAGAAATTGCATAATTTTTATATAAAATTATCAATAACTCAGTGTAGATTCATCATAGTTTTTAAATTTAATAGTAATTATTATATAAAAAATGGGTTTAGTGTTTCTTGTTGATCAAAACATGACTAAGAAAATATCAGTGATTCACTGTAGATTCATCAAACATAGCAATATTTGTCGAAGTAGTATTTTTTATGAACTACATTTATGTTATCATTGAATATTTTATTTTATTTATCAATAATAATACATTAAGTAATGACCACTTTCTTGAAAATATTCTATATCATGTCAATAAATTATGAAAATTTATTTATTTCATAATTTATCAATAATATTTGTCGATGAGGTATTTTTTTCATTATTTATCAATAATAAATTATGAAAAAATTCATAATTTATTTCTGATATCAAAGGTTCTCAATATCATAGTGAGGTTCTTGATATTCTTTATCATGATCATCCAAAATCACTAGTATCGGAGGGAGGTTCTCAATACCACACAAATAGTGGTATCCAAACTTCTATTGAGAAAGATGATCTTCTTTGATATCGAGATGATATTTAGTTTTTTCATTATCATTATATTGGTATCTAATTATTCTGATATCAATATAATGATTTTAAATATATTTCGAGATATTTTTATTTGTGTTGGTTATTTGTGGTTCATAATGATTTCATTATCATGAAGGACCATTCTATGAATGGTCCACACAAATTGTTAATGTCAACATGTCCACAATGATTTCATTATCATCAGCAATGATATCATTATTATTTTTCTTTCCAATTACTCTTAGTTTCAACTTTTTTCATATGAGGAAAAGAAAAACATAAAATCTTATTTACAACAAAATTTTTCTTCGGAGCATCTTTAGTAATTTACTTTCTTGATATATTTCTTATAAGTGTCTAAGGGTCTTTCAAATGGATACATGCATAGTTGGGCATTGCTCCACCTAATATATATCTTTGGGCAAGTGCTAGGTGAACCAAAATATCAAAAAAATATTATGAAAAAAATACATTTGAAATTATAGCACACAATCATATTGTGCATCCATAATACTCATACATCTTTACATCGAGAGATATATAATAATATTTTAAAATATATGATTGAATTAGTGATAGTTTCTGGAACTTCTCTCTTTACAAATGCATGCATCCTAATTAGCAAAATGCATCAATATAAAATAGGGCAATCAAATAGTTTTAAATATAAAATTCTATCATCCACCAGAAAATTATTTCTTGTAATATTTTGGTTCACCTAGTAATCGCTCACACATATCTTGCATCCATATTTTGGTTCACCTAGCAATCACTCATACATATTTTGGTACACCTAGCAATCACTCATATATATTTTGATTTTCCTAGCAATCATATTTTTTATCCATAATACTCAAACATCTTTGCATTGAGATATAAAAGATATGATTAAAAAGAATATGATTAAGTTAGTGATAGTTTTTTGAATTTATTTTTTGCAAATGCATGCATCCTAATTAGCAAAATGCATCAAAATAAAATATGCAATCATATAATTCTAAATATAAAATTCTATCATCCATCAAAATTGCGGAGCATAAGCATGGTGACCCCATAAACAATGTAAGAATCTAGGTATCAAATAAGCAATTGATATGATACCACTATTAGAGATTAAAACGACATCAAACAAGCAATCACTTTCATACCAAATGATAGATCCCTCTTAATACCAAGTGTATTTCCAATACAAAATATCAAGGCAATTCGAGATACCTAGCATATCCCTCGGATACCAAATGTAAGGGAACCTCGACAATGATGTAGAATTTTGAGAAGGGGAAAGAGAAACACTCAAAGATAATGCACACACACAATGTATAAGAAAACATCTACAGAGAGAGGAAAGAACATGTAGAATTACAAAAATAAAAATTCTCTTAAAACTTTAATGGTTCACAATAGTAGTTTTAGTAATACATTCTATTATATTTACTATTAGGATTGACTCATATTTTTGAAGCTACAACATGTGTTTGATGTAATGATCTAAACTATGAAGTCATGATATGAATGAAGTCATAACTTATATTCTATGGTTGCAACTAGAAGACTTTGAATTCATTATAAACTAAATTTTCAAATTACAACCTAATTGAAGTCATGATCATGTCCTTTGGTGTCATGAATTGAAAGAAACCAAAACTAGGAATTTGGTGATGCACCCTAAATTATGAAGTTGTAACCTGAATGAAGTCATGACCTTGTTCTATGATATCATGTCTTGAACAAAGTCACAACATGTCTTGTATTGTTGTGAATGGATGACTTGAGGTTGAGGATTTAAATCATGACCCTTTCTTTGGTGTCATGATATTAATAAAATTAGAATATGAGAATTTTATGTCACTTATTAGGTCTTAAGTTTAAATAAATATTTTGTTTTTATTTAAGCATTTTGTAAATATAATATAAAGTAGCGTATGAATAATATGTACTAAAATATTCTCATAATGTAATTAAAATTTTCTCTTGCAATTATGTGTTCTCTCTTATCTCTTCAACTATTTTTCTTATGCACATGTGAGTGATTTTTTCTTGAGAGTTTTATTCCCCCCCCCCCCCCCCCATGAATCTCTGTCTCTTGAATGCTCGAGTCCATGTATTTTATATCAAGGTATACTCAATATCTAGCACAACTTAATACATGGTATCCAAGGAGTTTTGTAACTTGAAATTTGGTATCAAAACAAAATCATCAAGCACGTGGATATGATGATATTTATAAGATTTGGTATCGAATGTTGGTTGAGGTTTGACCAGTTTCTTTATGCTTGATATCATAGCTAAGAAGATCAGAGGGTTCTAGCACTTGGCACTAAGACAAGTGTGGGTTTCAACATAAATTATCAGATCCAAATGAAGGTTTTATCATTTGGTATTAGAGCTCAAGGTTACAAAGACTAGTTTTGAGTGTGAATTGAGAATGACAAATGCAATGACATTTAGAGTTGAGGTCGAGAAGTTTTTGGAAAAATTTTTTGAACTATGGAAATTATAAATAGAAGATATATTGTTTAATAGAGATTACTTGTCTGCCATTGAAGATCTAAAAATGATTGTAACTAATCAAAAACTAGAGACAATATCAATCAAAGTGGTAGGAATGTCATGGCAAGAGTTTTCGTTCCAGTGATCATGAAGATGATTGTAGTCAAAGCTAACTTTCTTCTAGAGTACAAAGTAATGTTAGCAAGAATATTGTGATTGAGATCTTTCTGCTCTAGATTATGAAGTCGTGGTAGCAAGAATAATGTGATTGAAATAATTTCTTTCTAGAAGATAAAATTATGGTGGCAAAATGACCATGACTGAGGCATGTACGCTATATAAAACAGAATTATGACAACAAAAATACCATGACTTAAATATATACTTTTTGGATCAAAAGGTTATGATAGAAAATATTATCATGACTAAAAATTATTTGATATTATGTGATTTTTGGTTTTGTATTGATTAAATCAAGGTGCTAAAAAATGCCATGACTTATTATACCATTTGGGTACTTGATTTCCATGACAAAAAAATAAAGATATGGTTATAATTGCGTTTTAGAAATAGTGAAGTTATGACTTCAAGAAAATATTGTTGTCGTAGAAATAATATTGCATAATAAATAGATTATGACAAATTAGTAGTAGAGTCATGGCGTATAAAGTTTGCCATGACTTATTTTGTAGAGTCATGACCAAGAAAGGCTACCATAATATTTTAGTAGGCTATGAAAGTATAACCAAATCGTGACATAGGATATGTCGTGACTTTCTATTATTTTTCAATCCTTCAAGTCATTGCTCCACTAAGTTCATCAATTTTACTCAAAATGTATTTGATTTCACTACTATTCTTTCAATCCATCAAAATAGCTATTTAGTAAAATATATTCATTTAAAGCTTGATAAGTAAAAAAATATCAAGAATTTCAAATCAAATAACTCTGCTCATCCTTGAGAAAAGAATCATTCACTTTCTTTTTGAAACCTAAAATGGGACATTAAATAAAAAATGGAGAAATACAACATAACACAAGGGAAAACAAATCACAATCACATTATCATGGAGAAGAAGGTACATAATATGATCAATCATGGGTGTCCAAATCATTCATTGGAAACTTGACTCTAGAGGGCTCAAATCTAGGCATGGATGCAGAAGGTCTCTTCAAATTTCCTTTGTTGCTTAGTTCCCATTCAATCATCTTTACAATGATACAATCACCCTGCTTAAAAAATCTTGTTGCCTTCCATTGATGTTGTGTGAATCTTTAAAAGAATCATGTATAAAATCCATAAATTTTTAGTTCTCATTATACTTTTTCAAATCTTTGATCAATTTTTTCTTTTTATACTTTATGTTACACTCTACTTCTTCATCTTGACCCATTCTCCTCTTTTGATACTCACTTGTGATGGACTCGTAGAGCTTTTCAAATCCATTGATACTTTTCATCACTATGATCTCAACTTATTTCATTATCTTCTCTAAGATTTTTATAACATGATCTTCACATTTTCCTTGGGAAGACACAAATAGACATTTCTTATTGTTGAGATGCATCACTATGAAGGCGAGGACCTCTCATCCAACATAGCTCCTTAAGTATATGTGTCATATAATTAATAAAGTAAATATAAGTTAGATATAGATCTTATAAAGATTGTGTAGATAATTAAATCTACCAATTGTAGACTATCTATTAATCAAGTTGAATAAATATACTTGGTCTTTGAAAAAAATACTTAGATTCTAGGGTTGACTCATATCTTTATGCATGGTGATAATTGTCTAGTATTTGCTCAATATCATACTTGGTTGTTGGACGAAGGATAAATTAATGTGAATTTCCATGCTCTTGGCATACGTAGTGATTGTCATCCTTAAACTATAACTACCAATGATGATCTCTTCATAATTATCTCATCAGTATTTCAATATTGAAGTAATATATCATTCCATGAAAGAGTCATTCTCACATCTATAGCTTTTAGGAATTATGTCAAATATATTTGATTATGACTTTGAATATTTACTTCTATTCTTTAATATATAATTATCTTAAAGATATGAAATAATGTGATACTAAATGCATTAGTGATTCTGGCTTCATATGCACCATACTCATAAAAATTAATATATATCTTCTCACAAATCTTAGCTATGGAAGTCATAGAATAATGAAAGAGTTGTAGGGCTATCAACACCTTACTAGCCTCTCTCACTTATGTATGTCCCATGACATACATATCATTATCTTCCACAACCAATACATAACTCTCACACTATAGCAAAACTCTTAGGTTAGACATTCAAATTAACTCCCACATTACTTGAAGGTTAGTTCTTCTAGAAAGTACATAATAGATTAGTCTTTAATACATTTATATTTTCAACTTCATAAAAGCCATACTCACAATGATTAAACTTACCTCAACTTTGGTTCTTTACAAATTAGTTTATCTAATGTATTAAGATTAGAGAAGGGTTATCACTTTCTTCTTATTATATCATTTGAGTATGTCTCATGACTTAACTATTACTATTTTTCATGACCAACATGCATAAATTCATTAATATTATAAATTCATTAATTTACCAATATATTCACCAATCCTAAATCTCATTAATTAATTAATGCATAAATTCATGACTTAACTATTACTATTATAAATTCATTAATTCATCACAAAACAATATAATCACCAATCCTAAATCTCAATTTAATTGGAGATTGAGGACAAAATCACTCATGATTTGTTGAGAGATATCTCATGGATTCGAGGGTTCTTAATGAACTCCCAAGTAAAATTTTAATTAACAATTCCTATTTACAATTAAAGGTTTCTTGTATTCATCTTGGATTTTCACTAAATGGGGTCAAAATTATGTTTTTCAGGGTTCCTAACATCATAGTTTATTTTTTCCCACAATTTATCTACTTTTCTTTTTCTATTCTTCTAAGTTTCTCTTTTATATTTTAGAGATCCGTGTGATATTTTAAGTTGGAAGTCATAGCATAGACTTGAGGTCATGACTTTATTATCTCTTATGATCTTCTATGGAACATTGATGTCATGGTATTGGGGATATCTATGACTAAAATCTTTACATTGATCTTGACTTTTTGAGTTAAGTGTCATGGTACTAAGATTACCTTATTTGAGAAAACAACTTTTTGAAACACAAAGTCATATGCTAGAAATAGTCATGTCTTCGATCTTGGCTTTCTGAGCAAAGTATCATGCTATTAGGATTGGCATGATTAAGATAATTACTTTCTATAACATAAAATCATAGTATTAGAATTAGAAATTGCTATGGTATTATATCATAGTATTATATTTAGAGCACAAATTCATAGCACTAGAAAGGCCACGACCATAGTAATTTCTCCCTAGAATGAAAATTCATGATGGAAAATAATATTGTAACTCAAATACTTTAGTTTTTTAGTTCAACATCAAATAAGTTGCATCTCTAGAAATTTTTATGACTATTTGTACCAATAGGGTACTTAGTTATTATAATGAAATAATAATATTATCACCATTAAGTATTTTAAAGATAATATGGTCATGACTCCAAAAAAATATCTTGGTCATGATGATCCTATTTTATAATAAAATAAATATGTCAACTTAGTGGTATATTCATAACATACAAAGAATGCCAAAACTATTTTTTGAAAAGATATGCCTAAGAAAGGAATGTCTAACTACTCAAGAAATATTATAAAAGGTATTACCAAATTATGACAAGGGATTTGTTATGACTCTCCATCACTTCTTCCCCCTCAAAGCATTTGCTCCACCAAGTCTATCAATTCCACCTAAAATCATGATTTCACTAATATTCATCAAATCTTCTCAAAATAAAAATTTAGTGAAATCTCTTTATAAATACTAGAACACATGCACATACAACAAGATAAACTCACCAAATGTCCCACAATAGTTAGTATGTTGAGTACCAAAAAAACTCACACACAAATGGTATTGCTCATTCTTGAGTAATGAATCTCCCCTCAAATATCCATACGAAAAGCAGTACACATCTAAGATAATTATGACTATGTTTGAATGTCATGGTGAAATTTTATTTTGGGAATGAGGTCTATAATTTTCGAATTTATTATGAAGTGACTAAGTTGTTGTGTATCATGTTTATTTAACAAAATACAAAAAAAAAATTTCTTGGGTTGCCTTTTAAGCAGTGCTATTTATAACATCCCTAGATAGATATACATTGAATCTCTAGTTTGGTTAGTGACTTCTTTTGTGAATGTTAGCTTCTTTATATAATTTTTCTCTTTGGTTTATCTTTATAATTTTCCCATCAATATCATATAATTTATCAGTAAATCTTCTTTAGGATATTCTTCCATGAATGCCGTGGTTTTGGGAAATGTCATGGCATCGTTGCCTATGGCTTCTTTGGTAACCCTTTGTATAGTCGTGGCTTGTTGAATTTTTCACTAGATCACATTAGTTATGACTTTGTCTGTTATCATGACTTTCATCATTATGTCAGCAATAAAGTCATGACATCCATAGAAGTCATGAATTTCTTTATTGGGCCTTTCTTTTACTTATACCTCTGTCTCAATCTCGAAAAATTCCACATTAACATCTGCATATTGTTAAATCAATAATTTCATCATTTTTTCATCTTCCTTTATATCTTCAAAGTTGTATGACTTGAATTTTATATAATTTGCGATTTCAAAGAATATAATGACTAAAAAGTAGTCTTCCTCTTCAATGTCAATTTCACAATTCTTTTCAAGCCATGGTTCATATACCCTATTATCTTCTTCATCTTATTTGGGCCAATACTCTTCTACAAAATCTTTCCAACTAAACTCTAACTTCTATCTCATCATGTCATATAAGGCATTATATATTCTCCAATAAGTTTCTTCATCATAACCAAGCTTATGTACACCTTTCATTGAGGTTGAATTTCACTTGATTATCATCTACAAAAAATATGAAATTTCCCTTCTTGACATTGATCAATTTCTATTTAGTGGCCAACAATATCTTTCCCAAGATCACAAAATATATTGATCTTCCACCATATCAAACATAAAAAAATCTTTCGAAAAAAAAAATTTACTAACATTCACCAAAATATCTTCAATAATTCTATTTAGAAATTTGATTGAGTGATCGACCATTTTTAGTGAGAGGGTAGTTGGAGTTATCTCGCCAAGATCTAACCTCACATTATGAACATTGACATCAAATTTATATTTGATCATAAGTTGCATGGTACCTTCAGAAAAGTGTGCTCACTAATAATATACAAAATCATTAATCTTCCTAGATCTTTTAGCTTTATTCGAAGTTTACATTTGATAATAATACTATACTTCTCAATCATATTCATCTTTCCCTGGGTTTCTACTTCTCTTACTACTCATTATATTTTTCATGAATTTTATGTAGTTTGGCTTTTGTCATAATATTTTAAAAAATGGAATGTTCACTTCCAACTTCTAGAATACACTGAGGAACTTCTCAAATTACTTATTCAACTTTATATTTCTAAAATATCGTGGAAAGGAAAGAGTAGGAGGGATATATTTACAATTGACAAAGTCTTTTTGTTGAACATCATTCTGATCATTACTTTGGGTATTCTATATTTTCTCCTCCATCTCAATTTCTTCATTTATCTCAATTAGGATATATAATTGGGCAATTAGTTATTTGGATACCATGACATTGGAATATGACACATGTTGTGCCATAACATTAGAAAATGTCATAGCATCTTGTGCTACATCATGATTTTAGGGAAAGTGATGAATTTTTTGTCATAGCTCCCTCTTATGTGTCAACTCTCCTTTTTACTTCCATTTTAGCTTGTCATCCACCTAACTCTTTGTTGTTTTTTAGTGTAATGGATAGCCACTTCTTTAGTTTTACCTTGGTATCACTTAGCAGTTGTTGTGATTTTGTTATACCTTTTAATTTTATTTGTTAGATGATGTTCCAAAAGCTTGTCAATGAGAATAACCTTTCAATAGATATCTATAAGTGTATGAGTCATTTAAGTAGTAAAATAGACTTTTACATAAATATCAATCTCACATGGATTATATTAATAAATCAATTATTCAATACTAAGATAACTTATTTCTAGTAAAATATATAATCATATTATGAAATAAATTTAGATCCATGAGATTATTCATTTGATCAATGTGATAGATGTTTATATTAGCTTGACTTAAATTATGTCTACACATAGAATGAAAGTTGAGGTATTGTATTATAACTCATTACTCTAATATAATATAAGATAGATATTACCATTGAGCCCATCTCAATAGATAGCTATTTAATCAATATGCTATCATAGAGATAAAAATCAGCTATATTCGAGAGTGATTCAAAATCTCATACCTTTTAGGTAAATTTCTCTTTAAAGGTTGCTTCGTATGCATACTTGTATTCTCTGGCCTTAGGTATCATAAAGAGCAAAGATTGATATGATTTATAAATAATTATACTTTCATCTTTATAAGTATCATACTCAAATAATTAACATATACTTCCCTCTAGCTTTACCACCATAATCATACGAGTAAAAGTACCTCACAAGGGCTATCACATTCTTATGAGTCACAACATACTCACATATATCCTGAAAATTATTTTTCATCGTCCTTCCCAAGGAAAAAGTGATTCACACACTAAACATGGGTCTCTTAGGAGAATGTTCTATATAATATCTATATTAATTGAGAACTAGTTCTTCTATGAAATCTACACTAGATTGGTGTGTAAAAGAATTTGTACTTTTAGCTTCACAAACACCAAACTTATGAGTATTAACATACCTAAAATTAAGGTTTCAATATATAGGTTTATCTACCACATCATAGTTAGAAGGACTATCACTCCTTTCTATCGTGTGCTCATGATTGGGTTACCTATCATCGTCTACCATAACAATCTTGTACAAACCTACCCAAAGTCAATCTATTTAATCATAAATCCATCAATATCTATAATACAATATAAATGAAACTCATTCATTAATAATAAAGGAAACTATTACCACATAACATATATCAATTTAAACAAATCCAAGGTGACATGCTATTTTAAACAAATTTTCAATTATACCCTAGAATTGTGGGGGGGGGGGGGGGGGGGAACACTTAAGCTCGAAATCACAACTCTAGAAATTGGCCGTGACTCTAGTCTGCATACCAATTTTTCTATAATACAAATTTATGGCACCAACAATGACAATGACTTGCGCCTAATGTTTCTGTAATATAAAGTCATTATGTTTGTGAAGTACTATGACTTTGTGAGTTTGTCTTTGAGTCATTCATTAAAAGATATATTTTTCATCATGTCTTTCAAATAGGGTTGAAAGGATAACTATGAGGGAATCATCATCTGAGAGGATCAAATAGTTAACAACCATATTGTATGCTATTATGTCACTAGGGCATTTTCACAATAGTCAAACCTTCATTCTATAATTAAGTACAATAACAACTAAGCTATTTAGATAGTCCATCATGCATAATGAAATAGAAATAACCGTAAAATATAAAAAATTTACCAAAAACATAATGTTGTCCTTTCAACTAGAAAAATAATTGACTTATTGTTGGTTGATCAAACTACCTACAAAATTTTTGTGGGATTAATATCTAAATAAAAGTACCCTTTACTATTTATATGAATCATATATGTGCGTGATTAGTTGGATAAGAGACACACAATAAGGATTTGAGATATTGCATAATCCTAAATATTGGGCAATATAAGAAAGACACAATAGACATCAAACCACAAATAAATAAATACAACATAACACTAGGGAAAACAAACCACAATCACACAATCATGGAGAATAAGGTAGATAGTCTGATTGACCATGACCGTCAAAATTTTTCAATGGAAAATTTGCTCTAGAGGGTTCAAATCTAGGCATGAATGTGGAAGGTCTCTCTGAATCTCTCTTTTTTCCATTGCCCATTGCTTCATCTTTACAATTATATTGCATAACACATCTTGTCACCTTCCAATAGAGTTGAATGAATCTTTAAAAGAACCAAGTACATAGTATATATGTTTCTAGTTCTCATTGCATTTTTCCAAATCTTTTATCCACTGATACTTTACATCATACATTATTTCTACATCTCAAACCTTTATCATCTTTTGATACTCACTTGGGATGGACTCATAGAGCTTCCAAGATTCTTTAATTCTTCCCATACTATTGTTTCTACTTGTTTCATCTTTTCTTCTATGATATTCATAACATGATCTTTAATTTTTTGGGGGGACACAAATATGCATTCCTTCTTGTTGTATCGTATCTCCCACAATACATTGTTAAATATTCAAATTATCAAATATTCTTACGTTTTTGGGTTTTTAGATGATGTGTAAGCATGAAAATATGATATAAATGGATTAATTTCATGGCATTGAAGTTTTGGTGGAAATTGATGGATATTTGTGAAATCAATGAGTTTTTGTAGGCTTTTGGACAATTCATAGATTATGGAATATCAACATTTTCAACATCTATTGTTGGCCAAAACTATATCTAATTAGTCATCATAATCTTTGTATGTCATGACTCTATTACCTTATTAGCACAATCCTTCAATTGTAGAATATATTTTTTGTGGCTATGATATTATCATGAAGTCACAATTATACTTATCTTGTAATAATTAAATGACTATGATATTAATTTAGATCATTATAACCAAGTATTCCACTAGTGCTCATGACAACTTTCTAGTGCCATGACTTTATCTTTAATAAAGTTTTATAGTCTAAAATCATAGTTGTGAACTTTTATACAAACTCATAAATTTTGAGTTATATGAAGCTACAAAACCAAAACTACTCAGGTCAAATCCATGGTAATTATTTAGTGCCATGTATTTTGGATATGAAATATTTCATATGGTTTTTACTCTAGTATGACCATTCCCTAGTACCATGGCTCTTATCCTCTAGAGAAGACAAGGCATAACTTTTATGTTCGAGCTGGTTACTAGTATCATAGGCTTTTTGAAATGATGTATCCATATGATATATGAGAGAAATCAAAGCTAGTTTTGTGACCAATTTATGTGTCATGACTATTTGAGATATAAGAGAGACCATTCTTTGTACCATGACTATTCTCAATGGCACAACCATATGATGCACATGGGAGTTGATTTCCAATGTCATGACCATTTCTAGTATAATGGCTATATGATGATTAAGAGAGACCAATGCCAAAACCATGACCATGATCATTCCTAATTCCATGACTATATGATGCACATGAAAAGCTATTCCTAACTCCATAAAAATTTTTAATACTAATGCCATATGATGAATGAGAGAGATAAAAAGCCCATGTCACAAATATTTCTCAGTAGCATGACTTTGAATTATAAAATGACTAAGACACATTCTAAAGACATGACAACTTTTTAGAGTCATGACCTCGAGCACAAAAAATGAAGGCCAAAGTCACTACTTTCTTCTAAAATCTAACTTTCTATGGAAAGTGATGTTGAAATATTAAGATGAAAGAGAAAATGAGATTAAAAATCTTATTCTTTTCATGTAACAAGTGAATTCAAAGCACAAAAACCAAATTTTAAGAGTAATTTTTACACTCCCTAAGGGCTCCACAAGTAAGCAAGGGATGCAAGACATAAATTAAGCAATAGAGTTGGGTAGTGCAACTCTCACACTCCCCTTCTCTAGAGTAGATTCAAAAAAATATATCAAAATATTATATGATCCAAGGTATGTGTAATGTTATTTGAATGATATTTAAATAGTTTTTATATTAATATATATGTTTTGATTTATGTTGTGTTATGAAAATTAAAGATTTGGTGATTAAATTGAACTTGAACTGGAGATATGACAATTAGTGAGTTTGTTCAATTTTTTGTAGTGGTTGATGATAAGTAAGCTATGAGGCTTACTTGGACATATAGTAGGAAGGAAGTGACATTCCTTTTGACTATGATGTGTGACATAAACCTATACATTATAATTTAAAATTTGGATATGTTAATCATTGTGAGTATGATGCTAATGAAGTTGAAATTATGAATGATCTTATATACTAATTCATTGTATATATCTTAGAAGAATTAATTCTCGATTAACATAGATATTTTATAGATCATTCTTCTAAGAGTTTCACCTTTAGTGTGAGAGTCACATCATCATCGAAGAGGATGGTGATAAATAATCCATGAGATATGAATGAGTATATTATGACTCACAAGGTAATGATAATCCTTTGAGTTGCCTTCAGTGGTATGGTTCTCACTAGTAAAACTTTTGAGAAACATATGTTAATGACTTTTAAGAGTATATGAAGCAAACCCTTACAAACAATGTAAGGGTTTGCTTCATTGAGTATGTATGAGTATGGTACTATTGAATCCATAAGTACAAATTCTTACAAACTATGTCAATTGTTGGCATTTATAATACATGAGGGTGGAGAATACGAGTGTAGATATGAAAAAAATATCAAGGCCAGTTGATGAGTTACCTAAAAGATATGAGTTTGTGAATGACTCTTAAGAAGAGAAAATTTGTTATCTTAGTGGTAATTTAATAAGGGGATAGCTATGAGGTGATCATCATTGGGATAAGCTTAATGATGATAAATATCTTGTATGTTGTGGAAAAGAGTCATTATATAATAACTTAACATTCATTCTATATCTAAATCTAATATAGTTTGAATTATCTGAACGAAAATCATTTAAATTAAATAGACAAATACTCAGATCTAAGATTGATACCAAAATCCAAAATATATATTTTGCTAGAATTGAGTTGTCTCACTATTGATTGAGTAAACTACTGATACAATCTCTATGTGATTGATATCTAGACAAATGTCCACTTTACTGCTTGTATGACTCATATACTTGTGAATCTTTTTTGTTGAGATTCTCTCACTAATTTTCTTTTGGAATACAATATAACCAATAAAAGGTTGAGGTTCCCTCACCAATATCAAGACAAAAGTCCTCTTTACTACTTGGTGTCTCTTCTTTCTAATTCTATTACTAAGGAACTATGCATATACTTTAGGTCCATCTTCAAGCATATCTCTTTATAGTTGGTCTCCAACTTCATATTTTTCAAAAATTTGAGGACCTCTCCTAAGTCTCCTTGTTGACTTAAAATAAAATTGAATAGGAGCAATAAATCTTCATCAAAATTTATCTCAACTTCTTTCCATTGCTTTTATATCAACTTCAAAGAAGGGTGACTCTTCTTTCCAAATTTCAATTGATTCTTTCCCTTTAACAATCACCTTCTTCTACTTATTTTCTTTAAACCCTCTCTTCACACTTTCAATGACAAGAGTGGACATCCATGAACACATTCATCTCTATCTTCATTAGTTAGTACTCCATCAGCTTAGCATAACATCATAATCAATGAGAAGTAAATTATTTGGCATTATAATTCTACCCCTTGAAAATTGAGAATGGACTTCTCAAAGATCTTCCTCACATGGATATTATAACTTCTACTAGGGTGAAGAGTAAGATCACTATATCTTACATGATGGTAGAGAGATGAAGAGTTAGATGCAACATAGAGTAGAAAAAGTATAACCAAACCTTACTCTTCTATGTGAGTTCTCCTCTCACTAAAAGTCTATATGTATTTTTTGATGTTACTTTCTAAGTTCCTCTTCTATCCATTAATGTCTTGGCAATTACCTTGTAGTCCGGTTACATCTTTAAGGATTTGAAGACTATATCATCCATGGTATTTTGCAATTTAAATACTTAATTTATAAATTCCCTATGAAAGCACTCCAAAACTTTTTATATATAGGACCTCTTGTCTTGAATATCTTTTAGGTTGAAGTAAAAGTACCCTTACAATAGTCACTTTCCCCCATTCCACCTAGGTACATAATTAATCTCAATTTCTATTATATATTATCTACTAGAAAGGAGGGATGAATTCTCTAAACTCTCACTCACCCACAAAATTTTTCTTGGCTAGAATATAAGGCATCCATCTTTTATCCCCTTTTATAAAAAAATTCAACTCTGGTGCCATGACTTTGAAGGAAATCTCGGAAGTGGATTTTTTCTATTACTTGTATTTAGCCTTGTGACTTGCTTCAGTTTATTTTGTTCTCGCCCTTAGCTTCAAAATCAATCTCTCATCCTCCACCATAGCTTAGATCTTCAAAAAAAAATAAAGTATAGTAAATTTTGTTTGAGTGGAGAAGAAGAAGAAATGTTTCAGAAAAAAATATGTATTACTATTTTATATAGAGTTATAATTAAGTCATGACTAATAATAATTTGATGTGACTTTGTACATGGTTGTGACTAATCTTTTAAAAGGATAGTCATGGCTAAGTTTGAGTGCTGCAACTTCATTGAAATGATGTGAAGTCATAGTTAGTTTTGAGTTACATGACTTCCTTTTAAGTGCCTATAATTTACAAGTATTTGAGTGTATGCATACACATGAAAATTATTCTATCACATAGTGCAAAAATAAATTCTTGCGTTGCTTCCCAAGCAATGTTATATTTAATATCTAAAGCTAGACCATCATCATATCTCTAATTTTGTCAATAATTTTAGTGGTTTAGGCAAGCTTCTTAGAATAATTTTTTTTATACTCATCTTCCCAAATTCTTTTTAAGGATCAAGTCATCTTTTAGTCTTTTATTTAGAATATCCTTGGATGGATGCCATGACTTTATGAAAGTCATAACATCATTAACTATTATTATTCAATACTCCATGTACTACCTTTTTGGGTAATTTAGCTAGTATTTACTATTGTGTTTGTAATTATTTGTGTATTTATGAGAGAAATTTTACTAAATATTTATTTAGAAATAATTTGATGAAATTGGTAATATTTGTGAGTTCATAGTTATTTTAGATACAATTGGTTGATTAGATGGAGTGAAGGCTTGGAAATAAGAGAGAAGTGATGGAGAGTCATAGTGTTTCTTATATTATGACTTTAGTTTATATTTTACTATCTTTATATGTCATGACTAGTCATGACTATCTCAAAAATAATTATCATAACTAGTAATAATTATTCTACAGAGAGTCTTGGTATTTTTTTATGGATAACTCTAAAAACTAGTCATGACTATCTTTATATGTCATGACTATATCATCAAGTTGACAATTTTTCTACTAAGCAAAGTAATCTTCTGCACAACAATATTTTTTTGGACTCATTGCTAAATTGTCTCGAAAACACATGATGACCATGACATTTTTTTCACATCATGGCAGCCAAGTACTCCATTGATACAATTATTCTATCTCAATAATAATTATGATAACTTTTTTTGGCTAATCAAACTCACAATGACATAAAAAACTTGTTTTTACTACTTATATTGCCTAATTTTATTGGTTAAAGAGTAATTTTAAAAGCTTATTGGTGAGGGTATCTCATTAATAAAGATTTGCAATTATACAATTCATATAGGTAGTAATTAAGATTTTTGACCAGATATCAATCTTATATAGATAGTATCAACTGTTCAATCAACCAACAATGAGACAATACAATTATACTATATGAAATATTTTAGGGTTTGAGTATGAATCTTAGATCTTATAGTTTGTTCATTTGATTCATATGATACATATTCAAGTAATTTGACTTATGTTAGGGTCTGGAAACAAAAAATAAAGGTTGGATTGTTATAGAATGCTCCTTTTTACTATCAACATAAAAAGTGGTTATCACTATTGGGCCAATCTCAATGATGATTTCCTTGTAGTTATCTACTTAGTACTTTACTATCGAGATAATAAATTGTCTTTACTTGAGATTGATTCATAAGTCCATACTTTTTAGGCAACTTCTCAACAACTATTAATAATTGTTTCATATGTAGATTTTTATTTTCTCACCCCAAGTATCATAAAGATTAAAAATTTATATGATTTATAAATATTTATGCTCTCAGCTTTATAAGTACTACATTCACATAATTAACATGCGTTTTTTTAAATCCTACTAATAGGAACCATATGAATGAAAGTAACACAAAGGACTGTCACCACCTTATGAGTCACAATTTACCCATGCATGTCCTATTGATTAACTTTCACTATCCTCCAAAGTAACAATGTGACCCACACACTAAAAGGTAAAATCCTCAAGAAAATATTTTATAAAATATATACCTCAATCAAGAACTAGTTCTTGTAAGACATATACAATAGAGTGACATGTAAAATCATTCATGCTCTGGGCTTCATGAGTACCATATTCATAATAATTAATATACCTCAATTTTGGGTTTCAACATATATAGGTTTGTCTCATGTAGCATGATTAAAAGGGTTATCACTTTTTTCTTATTGTATACATGAGAGAGCCTCATGATATACATGTCATCGTCTACCATAATAATATGCACAAATTCACTAATAATTAAATCCTTAACCCAAGTTCTATTTGATCACTATATCCATCAATTTTTATTTCACAACATACATTAAACACATTAATTATTCACAAAACCATTCATATATCACAAAGATCATAATTATTTAAACCTTAGATTTTAATTTAGTCTGACATTGGGGAGATAAATAAAATGTTACAAGAGAATAAGTCCCATGAATATTGCGTTCCCAATGACAACCATCATGAGAATCTAGGATACAATCCTTAATATCATGCTGTTTTGGTTGATTTTCTTTAATCCACCATCGGAAGGGCGGGGGTTTGAAAATCACGCCCTCCAACTCTAAAGTTTTGCTTATGTCTTGTATCCTTCACTTGCTCATGAATCTCATAGGGAGTGTAAAAATTCTCCTTAGGGTTGTTTGTTGTGCTTTGCTTTGTTCATGTGCATGGAGAATAAGAAGAATTTAGAAATCCTATCTTCTTTCATCTTTTATACATAGAATCTTTGCATTTCTATAAATAGAAAGTTATGAATTTTGGAAGATATCATGACTTTCTCTTTGGTCTCTATAGCACATGGTCACAACTTCAGAAAGTGGCTACTACCATTTTTCTATATCAAATGGTTGTAATGCTAGTCATGACTATGACTTCGACATTGGTCTTTTTTTAGCATCGAATGGCCATGATGCTAGGAATAGTTGTAGCTTTGGCATTGACATTTCTTATGTATAGAATAGATGTGGCATTAGGAATGATTGTGTCATTTTCTTTGATTTTTTTGTGTATCAAATAGTTGTAGTGCTGGGAATGGTTATGAATTTTATTATTAGCCCATACATCTAAGTTATGGGGTATTTCTTCCCTTAATAAAAATTTATAGCACTAGATAAATTGCAGATTTGGCCTGAGTAATTTAGGCTTTGTAACTTTATATAGTTCAAAAGCCATAATTTTTGGAAAAAAGGCATGGATTTGACTTGAGAATAAAAAACCTTGGTAAGATAAATTTGTGGCACTAGGAAGTGGCCATGATTTATAACACTAATGGGGTACTTTATTTTTGTAATATAAAATTAATATAATAGCTATTTCATTATTATAAGATAAATATGAATATGATTCTATGATTATATCCCAACTAAAAAGAATATATTGCATAGTTGAAGTATTATACTAAGACTATTGAATACAAAATGAGGTGGTTGAGTCATGACCTACAAAATTTTTCATGACCAAATAAGTATAATTTTGACCAAGAATGGTTACCAAAACTACTCAATGAGCCATACATCTCACAACTGCTAAATGCTACGAAAAACATACTAATATCATGACTATTCATCAAAATCAACTAAAACTCTATGCTCATAAAATCAATCCAGTTAAAACCTATTTACATGCTTACACGCCATCTAATAAAACCACAAATACATAAGAATATATAATAGTTTACATACCAAATAATTATTCTTCTTGCTTCTCTTCACCTCTTTCTATCACTTTAATGTTAGCTCTGAAAAAGGGTGGTACTTCTTGCTCAACCCTGATTGATTCTTCATCTTCAAAAATCTTATTTTTATTATTGACTCCTAGCTCTCTCTTCATACCCACCAATATCAGGGTCGAATGCAAAATATATCATAGGAAGGAAATATAACCAACCTTTGCTCTTATTAATAAATTCTCCCTACACTAATTGTCTATATGAACTCTTTGATGAAACTCCTTAATTGCCTCTTCTGCTCATCAAAATCATGATGATTACTTTGTAATTTGGCGACAACTTTAGGGATTTGAAGGGCATACCATCCAAATAGTTTGTTGATGAAGTCTCAATTGAAATGAACCCAAATGCTTCTTATCTAACAAATCTTGTATTACTTGTCATCTAAATTAGAGTAAAACTTCCTAACAACCAATGTATTCCTATGCTCTTGTACATGCATAATTGATCCTAAATTTTATTCTAATTATTTCTTAGAAAGGTGACACAAATTCTTTGAACCCCCACTAACTTTTAAAGCCTTTTTTTTCCAATACAAAGACCATCTATCTCTTTCCCATTTTTATAAGAAATATCAACTCTCATACCATGAATTTTGAAGGAGTCTTAGTGGTAGATAGCTTCTACTATTTTTCTTTAGACTTTACAACTAAATTCAGCACCATTTTTTTGTCTTTAGCTTAGAAATCAGTGTCATATCATACATGTTTACTCAAATCTTTGATAGTTATGGTTTCAAAAGTTTGTGTTCGAGGAGAAGTGAAGAAAATCTAGATATGCCACAACATTAGGATTCGAGGCTTTATATAGGATTAGAGTTTCTTGAAGCTAATGATAACAATATTATGACTTTTCACATGGTCACAACTTCTATTTTAGAAGAAATGTTGCTTTTGCGTTTGAGTGCCTTGACTTCACTTGATTTACAAAAAAAATATGGTTGTGTTTGAGTGTTATGACTACTTTTGAGTGTATTCATGTACAAATATTTGATCTGTATGCATACATTAATCAATAAAAAAAGAAAATATTGATAACATCACACAATGCAAAAAAAAAAAATTGGGTTGTCTTCCAAGAAAAACAATGTTTATCTCTTAATTGGATCTCCAATTTGGTTTGTGATCTCAGTGATCCAAATAAGCTTATTTGTATAATCTTTGATCTTATTAACCTTGTATTCTTTCTATTACTCAATGATATTGAATAAAATGTAGCCACTATTCCTTTCTTTCCTAGGCCATTATCTTTCCAAAATGTCTCTATCAAAAATTTGTAGTACATTGTCTTCTTTCATCTTGGATGAAATACTTCTGATTGCATGAATTTATTCAGCACCATAACATTATTTAATTTTATATCTTCTAATGGGATTGTAACCTTAAAATGATCATAGTTTTTTTCTTCTTTTTCATGACTTTTAAGGTTATCATAATTTTTTCTTATGTTTCTTTCTCTACTTATGCTATGATATTAAAAAATTTCATAACTTAGTCTTTTGATTTTATATGATAAATGTCATGACTCCTTTAACTTCTATCATAATTTTATTCTTTGTTAATCTGATCATGATATTCATGATCTTTGTAGAAGACACAATTTCCTCAAGTACACCCACACAAATATTTTCAAATCTTATTTTTATTAGTCTCATTTGAGCTTCTTCTGCTTCATTAACCATCCTTGTCTCCATGAGAAACATAAAAATTTTTCTTCAAATGATGAATTAGTTGTTGGATATGGATCATAGTGCTACGATTGTTGCTTAGAAATCCCATAAAATAAATTTTAATAATTTTTATCATAAGGATGATGATATGGATAGAAATTGTTGCTCAACCCAAAATAACACATATTGTTTTGAAGTGAGTTTATTTTTTCTATTTGATAGATTTGGTTAGAGTAGATCATCTCTTTGGCCTTCCTGAACTCTTTGTTTCATTAGTACTCTTATAGCCCTATTCTATTTCTAGATCTAAGGGTATTAACCCATTCCAATAACTTTTGCTCACATTGGTGTGATGGCTGCAAAATAAAAAGAAACAAAATAAAAAAAATGCAAAACAAAACTAAGCAATAAATGTATCATATCAACTAGAGACATAATTATGATTTTGTAAGGATAGTTAATACAACTCAAGTTAACTAATCAAATTAAATCAAATAATGAATCCCTTTTAATGGCACCAAAAATTTATTGACTTTATCCAAGATTAGCTTACTTTCTTGTGCGTGAGGATATTTTTTCTAGTGTTTGATCAATATTGTGTTTGATTCCTTAATGAATGGTAGATTAGCATAAAAATCCTCAAGTTCCCTCTTGGTATATTGGGTGACTATCTTTCTTTAACTATCATAACCACGCACGATCCCATTCTAGTTGTCCCCTTGGTATTTTACCACTAAAGCAACATATTATTCTATTCATAAGTCATTTTCATGTCTACTTCTTTTAGGCAAATCATCAACTACCTTAGGTAATTACTTTGAATATCCTTTCATATTCTCTAATCTCTAATGTCTTGAAGATATGTGATAATATGATAATTAATATATATATGCTTTTAGCTTCATAAATGTCATGCTCAAGACAATTAATAAATATCTTCATATGAATCTCACATAATGAAATCAAACAAGAGACTTTGACTCATATGGCTTTAACCACAATATGGGTTACTTCTTTTACATGTGACCCATGACTCACTAATCACCATCTGCCATGACCAACATATGACTCACACATTATGTTGAAACTCCCAGGTTAGATATTTTACTTACAGCATATATTACTTAAGGTTAGTTTTTCTATAATATACACGAAGGATTGATCTTAGATATATTTGTAATTTTGACTTCATGAGCACCATACTTGTAATAATTAAATTTACTTCAATCTTGAGTTTTTGCACATCAATTTATTCCATGCATTAAGGTTAGAAGGGTTGTTTACTTTCTTATTACATTACCACATGAGTGTGTCTTATGTCATACCTATCATTGTCTACCATGACCAATATGTATAAAAATATGATATAGTGAAAACCTAAATTTTAGTTCTAGAACACATCCATGACTATCAATATTTCATAGCATACTTATAAGACAATATAAATAATATTAAAGTTCCTTATCCATCACATACAATACATAACCTAATCTTATATATTAATTTAGCCTAATTTTAGAGAAGATATTGTATGAGATGTGTTGAAAGGCATTTTATGTGAGTTGAGGGTTCCCAAAGTAAACCCAAACATGAATCTAAATGTTTAAACCCAAACCGAGCCAAGTGTTACCCACTTTCACCTTGAATTTGGTCCTAATTGAGGGTTAGAGTCATGTCACCTAGGGTTTGTAGTGATTCTTGGCTCGAAATTCAATTCCACTTCTATTTTTTATTGTTTTCTACTAAGTATTACTAAAATACTTAGAGAAATCTCGTGACATTTTTAGTTGGAAGTTGCATAGCTAACTTGAGGTTGTAACTTTCATGTCTCATTTGATCTTTTTTGGTGTACAAAAGCTATGACAGAAATGAGTGCCATAACCTAGTTAACTCTTCTCTAGAACAAAATGTCGTGACATGATAAAGGGAAGTGATTAAGATAATTACTTTCTATAATTCAAAATCTTAGTAATGGGAATGGTCATGGCTTTAGCGATCTCTCTTTGGAAAATAAGATTGTGATGCTAAAAAGCCATGATTAGAGTAAATTCTTTCTAGAACAAAGTGTCATGGTATAAAATAATATCACAACTCAAAATACATGGTATTTTTGCTATGTAATAAATAAGTCACATTACTAGAATTTGTCACAACTACTTATATTAGAGGGGTACTTGGCTGCCATGACATGAAAATAATGTTATTGCTATTATATATTTTAGAGCTAATCTAGCCACAACTCTAGAAAAATATAACTTCCATAAAGACTATATGATAGTAGAAAGAATATGTTAATTTGGTGGTAGAGTTATGACTTATAAAGATAGCCATTTCTAGTTTGGTAAGATAGTAAAAGGTGAACTCAAGTCATGATGTGAGAGAGATCATGATTCTTCAATACTTCTTTCCTCCAAGTCTTCATTCCACTAAATCCACTCATTTCCACATACATAGATATGATTTTACTAACATTCATCAAAATCTCTCAAAATATAAAATTAGTGAAATCTCTCTAATAAAAGCATAAATATGTTCAAACACACAAATAACTATACACCAAAGTACCCAAAAAAGTTAGTAATTTGGAATCTCAAACAAAAAATTTAGGGGATCATCCTTGGTAGTGATAGTCCAAGAATGATAATTATTTTGTATTCCAAAATGACATTGCCACATTTTCATATTAATTCACTATTTATTTGACAATTAAACACAATATTTACCAAATACTAAAAGAAGTACATAATGGACAAGAAATGATCTACCCATAGAATTTAAGCATCCTTTCAAAAACTCAAGTAAATCTACTTAATTTGAGTAGCAATTAGTTTAAATTTTGTTGATCAAATTACTTACATGATTCCTATCTGATTGATATATGGACTTATGTCCATTTTATTACTTATATGACTTATATACTTATATAATTATATTGGATGAGAGACAATCGCCTAATGAAATTTTTGAACCATATCATTTAAAAATGAGTTATGATACTCTTACAAAGTTATAACAAGTATTTGACAACATTGATAGGAATTGATCGATTGTAGTTTGACTTGTCAACTTGAGTTGACATAACTATCCTTACAAAAAGATAGTTTTGTTTCTTATTATTTGGATATACAATTATTGCTTAGTATTTGTGTTATATTTATCTTTTGTTTTTCTTTGTTTTTTTTATTTGTTTTCAAGCCACCATCATTATATAAGCAAAAACTATTGACTAGTTAAGTTAATATACTTGGACCAAGAAATTAAGAGACCAATGAAAGCACTTTTGAGATAGAGAGTTTATAGAGACTAGGGAAATGATCTATTTCAACCCAATTTGTTATGTTGAACAAACCACTTCACTACAAAGTAGTGGATATTATTTAAGATCAAATTTTGACTTCAATCTATACTATCATCATCACTTTATAAGTCATGAAGGTCATCATATGGGGGTCCAAAACAACCATTGAAGCATGATTGTCCATATTCTATAAAGAAGCCATCATTCGAAAAATGTATTTTGCTATTACAAACAAAGGAAAATGGGAGTAATGACATGAAATAAGATTGAAATAGACTTATTAAGGATCAAATTGGGCAATTAGTACTAACAAAGAAGGAGAACATTATCGATGGTGTGCTAGGAAATACCATGGAGAATCCAAGGAGAAACATGTTCGTAACAAATAGAAATTATACAAACTGGAAAAATAAAAATGGAAGAAAGAATCAAAGGAGATGGAGAACAATAGAAAGTCACGACTTTGCTAGAAGTCACACCTTTACAAGTGACAGAAAAAGAAGTCATGACATTTATGAAGTCTAATAATAAAGAATCTCTGACCCCACCCCAATTCCACAACTACACAGTTTCAAGAAGCAAATGCTAATGGAATGCCTTTATACAAATCATGACACTAGAGAAAAAAGCTACAAAAAATATTAATGCCACAACAATCATGATAAATGACATATCTAGCAATGCTGGGAATTTTACAAAAGGTCAATGACCATGAAAGAAAAATGCCTCAAAACATGGATAACTCCATAAGAATTAATTTAGCTGCTACTTAGTCACCTTCATTATGTTTTTTAGGGAAAGAGAAGACAATCTAATTATCATTTCAATAGTATTGACTGAAGAGATGGAAGAGACCATAGAAAAAATAATAAAAAAATATCAAGACTATAGCCTAGTTGCTCGAACATATCAAAGGAATTTGTTCCTTACTATACATTATTAAGATACTTATAGAAGATGGTACAAAACTAACAATTGAATACCAATGGATCTATGTGGGGATCATATATGCCACATCAGATAGTCCATGAGTTTGTCCAAACCACATAGTACCAAAAAAGGAGGTTTAATGGTTGTGAAAACCTTAATCGGTGAAGATATCTTATACATGTAACCACTAGATGGTGCTAATGTGTAGATTACCAAAAATTGGACATAAAATCTAGGAAGGACCACTATCTGCTACCTTTCATGGACAAATCCTTGATAGAATCTTAAGGCACACTTTTTATTACTTTGTAGATCAATATCTGGGATACAATTAAATTTTTATTGGTTTGGTAGATCAATTAAAGACTACTTTCACTTGCCCATATAAAACCTTTGCACTCTAGAGGATGTCATTTGATCTTTAAAAAATCCCAACTATTTTTCAGAGATACATGAACATGATCTTTTTTGACCACAATGTAGAAATCATGGAGATATTTATGGATGTCTTTTTTGTGCATGCAAATTATTTTCTAGGTGTTGTTTAAAAAATATGAAAGTGGTATTGAATAGATATAAAGTGAAGAATTTTATTCTTAATTAGAAGAAATATAATTTCATAGTAAAGAAAGATATTGTACTAGGACATTCAGTCTCAACTAGAGGACTAGAAGTAGATAACATAAAGATTTTAGTAATAAAAACTTTACCTCACCCTATAATTTTCAAAGGATGTGTAGTTTCTTTGAGCATATTGGGTTCTACCGGAGATTTATCAATAACTTCTTAAATATGGATAAACTATTATGCAAAATATTAGAGAAGGAATTATTTTTAAACTTTAATGAAAAATGTGTTGATGTTTTTATAGAGCTGAAAAGAAAGTTGATAGAAAATATGATTTTCACAGCACTATAGTGTGGTAAGAAATTTGTGATTATGTATGATGAAGGTACATTTGCACTCAGGGTCATACTAGTGCAGAAAAGAGACAAGGTCATTATGACCATCACATATCTTAGTCATACATTGAATAAAGCCAAAGTAAACTACACAACTACTAAAAAAATATAAATTCTAGTATTTTTTGTGACAAATTTCAATCATATATTCTCGAGAAAAAGGTATCAATTTGCATAGATCATGCAATGGTGTTGTCTTTAATGACCAAGATACAAGTGAAACCAAAACTGATAAGATGGATTATTTTACTCTAAGAATTCCAGATAAAAATAAGAGACAAGAATGAGAGTTGATAGAAGATTATTTGTTTCACTTAGAATCCAATGAGAACCTTGAAGTAGGAGTTGAAAATTTAGAGGAATTCTTAGATGAAAAGAACTTGATGTTGAAAACTTACTTGCCCTAGAACGCCAATTTTGTTTATTATCTTGCATGTGAAGCCCTTCAACCTTTTCTCATGTGACAATAAAAGAGATTATGTTTGCATAATATGATAAACTACCTATGTGATGATCTAGTACTATTCATAATATATGTGGATTAGGACATAAAGAGATGTATACCAGAAGATGAACAAACAAAGATATTTTTTAATTCTACTATTCAGCTTATGGAGGACATTTCAAAAGTAACAAAACTACCCAAAAGATATTACAATCTATATTTTTTAGCCATCATTATTTAGAGATTGTTAGAATATTGTACGATGGTGTAATAAATTCCAAAGATTTGTTAACATATCTAGGCATAATGAAATGCCACTCAAAAAATTCTTGAATTGAACATTTTAAATATATAGGGGATAAATTGTTTGGGCCTATTTTTTACATCCTTTGGAAAAAAGTATTACTATCAGTTATGAATTATGTATCTAAATAAGTTGAAGTAATAGTATCACAAAAAATGATGTCAAGATTGTTGTTTTTTGTGTAGTAATATTTTCACATGATTTAGCATACCATGATGTATCATAAGTGTAGAAGGAAGCTATTCTTGTAATACATTATTTGGAACTTACTTAGCTAAGCATGATACTAGGCATAAGAAGGGACTTCCATTTCATCCACAAACAAATGAGCAAGAAAAAATATCGAACAGAGAGATCAAAAATATATCGGAAAGGATAATTAATTTAACAAGAAAATATTTGTCTCAAAAGTTAGAAAAAGTATTGTGGGCCTATAAAAAAACATTCAAGTTACCCCAAGGGATATCTCTCAATAGACTTAGAAAAGGTTTGTCATTTTCCAATCAAAATCAAACATTAAGATTGATAGATAATAAAACAAATGAATTATATAGCTAGAAATGTAAAAGAAAAAAAAAGAGTCTCCAGATGAGTTAATTATAAGAATTGAGGAATGAAGCTTATGATAATTCTCAAATTTAAAATGTGAAAAAAATGGCATGATAATAATCTATAGAGAAAAGAGTTTAAGATAGAAAAAAATATATTATTTTTTAACTCCCAACTCAAGTTATCTGTAGGAAAGTTAAAGTCTTAGTGGTGTGGATCATTTATAATCATCTCCATGACTTCATATGGGGTAGTTATAGTAAATTAAAAGATAGACTAAAATTTATAGTAGATGGACGAAGATTAAAGCATTATAATGAAGAACAACCTGGGGCTATATTTGTAAAATAATTGGAAGCCATGACTTTCCCTGATGAAACAATGAAGAAAATTATGACTTTTTCCAAAGCCATGATAAATAGGAACTAGGGGGCAATTCCACATGCTACATCTTCATAAAAAGTCATAACATTACTAAAAGAGATCATAGATAATGATGTCATGGCTTCTTCCAAAGTCAGGATATCTATGAAAAAATTCCTCCAAAAAAGATGTTTTGGAGGATTACTTGATGGAGGAGAAATCAAGAAGACATATAGAAAAAAAATACTATATAAAAAAGATTGCTTGGATCACTAAAATCACTAAAATAAATTAGAAATCCCATGAGCATCTAGCTATGGATGTTAAACTTAGCACTAGTTAGGATGCAACACAATGATTTTGTTGAGAAGATGAATGAATAAATAGATTACTTCTAATTCATACACAAAATAAAAAATCCCATGATTTAAGATTTTATTTCCCAAAGAAAATACTTTATCCTAACATCCAAACCTAGACATAGTAATTTCTTGATGTTGTACTATTTTTCTTCTTATTTTATTGATATCATTGATGTGTTTGATATTCAAACCTAGCCATGTTAATTTCTTTATGATGTTGTATTGCATTTATTTTTATAGTATTGATGTTTATGTTTTGTTTGAAAGATGGATAGAGATTCACTACTCAAGGATGAGCAATATTGTAGTATGTGAGTTTTGTTTGACACTCTATTTATCAACTTTTTTTTGGGTGATTCGATATGCATTTACCATTGTGTTTGTTAGTATTTATATATTTATAAGAGAGATTTCATTAAATGTCTATTTAAAGAAAATTTGATGAATATTATTGAAATCATAATAATTTTGGTTAAAATTAGTAAACTCGGTGGAGTGAAGGCTTGGAGGGGAAAGAAGTGATCAAGAATCTTGATATTTTCTTTTTCATGAGTTGCATACACCTTCCATGATTTTATTGATTAGTTGTGATATTTTTTCTTGGCAAAAACTATATAAAATTAGTCATAATAATCTTTGTACATCACGATTCTATCTCTAATTTGATACATTCTTTCCACCATTCAATATAGTATTTAATACCATGATATTTTCTTAGAGTTATGACCATACTATCTTCAAAACACGTAATTACCCCCAAAGTATTTTCAAGTCATGATTTCCAACTACCCTACTTATACAATTAGTCATGTCAATTTGAAATGCCATGACTTATTCAAAATAAAAGCAAAATATAAAGTATTTTGAGTCAAAACATTAATTTGTACCATGATATTTTGTTCCAAAGAATATTTACTTTAATTATGGATTTTCCAATACCATGAATTTGTGCTTTAACAAACTAATATCAAAGCTATGGTCATTCTCAGTATTACATCTTCATATCAATCTTCTTCATTATAGTCACTTGCATTGCTTTCTTCACTCCAAAGTACCTATAGTTCATTATCTTTTCTATCTTCTATGGGTCAACAATCTTTCATGAAGTCCTTCCATTTGAAATATTTATTTTGTCTCATGATGGCGCATAAAAAATTATCTATTCTCTAGCAATCTTTCTCATCATCATCTAGAATTTGTAGGCTTTTGTAGAGGTTAAATTGCACTTACCTTTTGCTCACACAAAGTATGAATTCTCCATTCTTGATATCTATTGATGTCTATCTAGTAGCTAAAAATAGTCTTGCTAAGATCAATTGAGCATATTGATCTTACTTCATATCTAGCACAAAAAAATTAACAAGGAATATAAATTTTCCAACATTGAATAAAATATCTTCCATAATATCCATTTAAAATTTGATTGAACAATTGACCATTTAAAGCAAGAGGGAGATTCAATTAATCTTTCTAAGGTTCAACCTCTATACTTTGAATAATGATATCAAATTAATACTTGATCCCAAGTTGGAATAATACCTTCTAGAAAGTGTGCTCCCTATTAAAGCACAAAATCATAAAACTCTTTAGATCTTTCATCTTTTATGGGTGTTTATATTGTGATTGCACTACTTTTCTTGGTCATATTTATTATTCCATATATCTTTAACTTTTTTCTTGCTACTCATAATGTTGCTCATAAAGTTCATGTAATGGCCATCTAAGATAAAACTTTGGCGAAAGGAATATTAACTTTCAACTTCTAAAAAATATTGAGAAACCTTTCAAAATTCTTATCTAGCTTTTCCTTTCTAAAACATTGGTGAAAAGGAAGGTTAGGTGGGAGATTTTATTTACCACTTTCATAGTCACTCTCTAGCACATTCTTATGTTCATTACTTCATATAATCTGCTTCTACTCTTTTATTTCCATTTCTTCAAGTGTCATGGATGGGGTCATGAGTTGGGTAGTTGGTTCTATAGATGTCATGACTTAATAAAATAACATGGCATAAGATTTCACAACATCAGTTGCCATGGTGGTGGGTATCACGACTTTCAAAAAAGTTATGACTTCATCAGGCATATCTTCCTTCTCTATTTCAATATTCCTTTTGTCTATCTCTTCTATTTGTTGCCTCTGTAACTCTTTATCACTTCTAAGTGTGATGGACATGCACTTCTTTGGACTCACTTAAGTATAGTTTGGTAATCTATTTATTCTCTTTTCCTTCATTGATTTGCCCAAGTTGATTAAAATAAATATGTTCATGTAATCAAGCCTTATTTCATTCCATTCCATCTAATTATCAGATAGATTATTTATTTTTTTATCTTTGTGAGTAGATGAAGAATATTATCTTCAAATCATAGCTTTTCTACTCCTTTTGGGTGGTTATAATTGGAACTCCTTACTTTTTTTATTTAATATCTCATTGAGTTATTCACCAAATATTTTTAGTATTGTCTCATATTTTGGGCAAGAAAACAATTTCTCCCATGTTATGTCATATGTCATTTTGGGTTCAAAATTATTGAAAATGCATCTAGCTTCACCTGCATCACTATCAGTCTATCCTACTCTAATACTCCAACATGTTTCCTTCTAAAATACTAGGCCATTTAGATTTTTATAATTATTTTTTGTTAGCTCTTTAAATAGGAAATATGCTTCCTCAAGTGATTTATTAATGATGGAACCTTTTAATGCCATATCAATTATGTACCTCATCATGTATTTCAAATCATTGTAAAAAGTTTGAACTTGGAATCACATTTAATGTTCGCAATTCATACACCTTCTCAATAGTTTTTGAATCAATGCCAAGCATCATATAATATTTTCTTCTCAACTTTTACAAGTTCATCTCAACTTTTTATTGATTCTCTAGATAATCATTAAAATAAGCTTTGAGTATTGACTCTTAGAAAATGGGAAACATCTTAACTTTATAGCATCCAATTTAACTTTGTTTATCTTTACTATGTTGGAAAACTCTAAGAAAGTTGTGTCATAACTATTGGATCTTCTGAAAGTCATCAACTATACTGATGTTATTGCACCATGGCATCAAACTAGGTTTCAACTCAAAGTGGTTTGCCTTTATTGATTATTTCTGAATACTATAGTAACTATCAATCATAGTTGACTATTAGTAGTCTCCCAAGGTACCCAAAAAATTTGGCTGTTGGACAACTTGTCCTACACCCACTTATTTATTTCTTTTGCTATCATTTCCTTCCATATTCTTTTTCTTAGCATCCTATCTTATAAATTTTATCTTTGTTCTCTTAATTTTTGAGTCTAAAGGTGTTAACTAAATTCTAAAACTTTGGCTCATATGTTGTATAGTGGCTACAAAATAAACAAAAAAAAGAATAAAAATACAAATATAACATAAAAAATAAGAAAAAAATTATTATATAAATAACTAGAAATAGAACCATTATTTTGTATGGATAATAATGTCGATTTCAAATTGAGTAATCAAGCTAAATAATCATTGATAATAATGTCAAAAACTTGTTACAACTTTGATATAGAATTAAAACCTATTGTTTGTGACATTGTCCTAAAAGCTCATTAGGTAATTAATTTACCTAATGGAGTTCCACAATTATAAGCATCATATAAGTAGTAAAATTAGATATATATCTAGATATTAATCTCATAGAGATCATTTAAGCAATTTGACTAACTAACAATTAACCAACTACAATTCGAATTGAAAAGATAGACCCAGGTTTCAGAAAATTATTTAGATTCCAGTGTTGGCTCACTTCTATATCAATGATGATATTTTTTTTGTATTTAGTAAATATATTAGTCAATTATCAGACAAATAGTAGATTGATGTGAAATATGCTTAAGTGCTCCCTGACATACAAGATGATTTTCATCCATTCTACTATCACTATCAAGTATGATCTTCTTGTAGTTGTGCTTTTGGTATTTCACCACTAAAATCACATGTTATTCCAGTCATGAGATGAGTCATTAACATGTCGACTATTTTTAGGCAATACATCAAGCACCTTGAATTACTACTTTGAGTATGTCTTTTTATTCTTAAACCTTTAAAATCATAAGACATAAAATAAATATAGTAATAATTTTATTTGTACTTTTTCCTTCATAAACATTATACTTGTATCAATTAACATACATTTTTTTATGAATCTTACATATAAAAATCATATCAGAGAAAATGACTCATAGGTCTATTACCATAATACAAAATATCTCCACTTGTATGTACTATGAGTTACTTTTTATTATACACCATAACTAATACACAACTCCCTCACTATCATGAAGCTCCTAGGTTAGACATTTGTTGTGATTTGGTTTTACTGTCTAATTTTATCAGTTAGTTGATGTCTCAAAAAATTATCAATGAGAGTATCTAGTCAACTGAGATCCATAAGTGCACAAGTAGTAAAATATACATTCTTCCAGATATTGTTCATATTAGGATTCTATTGGAAGTAAATTTATTCAATAATGAAATAACCTATTTTTAGACAATCTTAGGTTCATGACTTATTTATTTAATATATGTGAAGATATTTAAGTTACTTAACTTATATAATGTTGGACACTGAATGAGGATTGAGATATTATGCAAAAATTTTTCCCATAATGACATATAAGATGGTTGTCATCATCGAGCCCATACCAATGGTGGTTCTTTCATAGCTATCCTCTTAGCATGTCATCACTACGATAATAATTTATCTCTATCTGAGAATCATTCATAATTACATATCTTTTAGATAACTTCATCAATACCCTTAATGGTTTCTTCATATGCATACTCTTATTCTATAGCCTCAAATTTTATAAAAACAAAATATTGATATGATTCGTAAGAATTTATATTTTTGGCTTTATAAATGTTATAGTCATAAAATTAACATATATATTTTTTAAGTTTTACTGGTGAGAACCATATTAGTAAAAGTAACTCATAAGGATTATCACAACCTTGCAACTCACAATATACTATCATATTTCCTAAGAATTACCTATCAACATCCTCCTTTGTGATGATGTGACTCACACATTAAAGATGAATTTCTTGAAAAAATATTCTATATATCTTTCATACCAATCAAGAACTAATTTTGTAAGACCTGGACAATGAATTAGTGTGTGAAAGCATTTGTACTATTGGTTTCATAAATACTATACTTATGATGATTAACATACCCAAATTTTGGGTTTTAACAAAAAAGTTTATCTCATGCATCACAGTCAGAAGGGTTGTCACTTCATTCCTATCATATATGTGAATGAGTCTCATGGCTAACTTGTTACTATTCACCATGACAATCTTGCATAAACCTATCAATAGTCAAAATTCAAGTTTAAGCTCTTTTTAATCACCATCCAACAAAATCTATAACATAAAAATAAACATAATACATTTATTTCTTCATTAAAAATCAAAGACACATCACATATCTCAATTCACACAAACCCTAGACCCATGATAGTTTGATACAAATTTCTAAATCCATCATAGAGAAAAGGGATTTGAAAGTTGTACCCCCAACTCTATGGATTAACATTAATCTTATATCTTTTACTTGCTTGTGGAACTGGTTGTCACATATCTTTGTTTATTGCATGAGGAAGATAAAGAGGAAAAAGAGCGATCTTTCAGAATTTCTAAATCTTTCACATTTGTACTTGGGTGACCTTTCATTACTCTAAGTAGTAAGTCATGGTTTTTAGAAGGTCACATCTTCATCCTTCATCTCACTGCGTCGAGATTATTACTTTAAAAAATAGCTGTGATTCTAGTCTGCAACTTGATTTTTCTATAACATAAAGTCATAGTACTGCTAACAACCATGATGTGGGCCTAATGTCTCTATAACACAAATTCATAGTACTATGAAGTGGTTGTGGCTTCATACATTTGTCATCTTGTCATCCATAAAAGGCTATGGTGCTGGGACATGGTCATAGAGTGATGAACAATTTTTAATTTTATTATATAGTCATGACACTATGTATAACTCATGATATTGATAATAATATTTTTTGAGTTTTATATAGCAATGTTGCTAGTAAAAGCCATGATACTGAAAAGGTTTTTGTTGTGTTGGCCTTGGCCATAATGCTAGGAAATGACTGTGACACAACTTTCCCTTCAAATCTCTCAAGTGTCCATGGTGTAGTGGGTGGCTATGAGACTGACCTTCTCATATATCATATATCATATTTCCATGACACTGTGAGGATATTGTGGCATTAGTAATTATCATGAGCATGTAAATTATGTCTGGTTATGCATTCTTTTGAGGATAAAAGTTGCGGCCTTAGAAATGGTCATATTCCAATAATGTCTTCTAATACTTTTTTGTGTCTAAAAAGTCATGACTCTAAATTAAATCTGTAGCATTGGCTTGAGTAATTGTATCTTGTAATTTTATGTAGTTTAAAAGGTATGACTTTATAAAAAGGCCACAACTATGACTTGAGACTATTGAGTCATATTAAAGAAAAATCATGGTGATTGGGATTGGATGGAACCTTGAGCATCATTGGATTATTTTGTTGCCATGATATAGAAATAATGTCATAGTAATAGGTATTTAAAGTTTCCAACATAAGTATTGTTGTGACTCCATGATAATTTAATAAACACTAAGAATATATCATATTGCGAAAGGATTGTATTAATGAGTTTGTAATATCATGTCATATATAATTATCCCAACCAATTAGGTAGAGTTTTAACTAAGAACGAATGCCAAAACTACATGAGACTCAATGTTTTACTCCTACTAAATACCTCCAAAAACCTATTGATTTCACAACTATTCATCAAAACTTTCCAAAATACCAAAGTTATGAAACCAACCTATGATATTTTTATTTTCATGTCTACACATCATCATAATCTACTAAAATATATAAGAATATTTGATAGTTTGAATACCAAACAATCTCACATACTAAAATAATTAGGTATCTTCAAGCAATAACTTTTCCATCTAAATGAAAATCTGCATCATCACTACAAATTACTAATAATATGTTTGAGTGTCATACAATTTAGAAATAATTGAATATCTTCAAGAGGACATATTGGCATTCATGGTAGGAATTAGCTTTCATGACTATATACTTGTGAGTCATTGGATGTGCATACTTATTTATGTGGTGAATATATAAGTATTTATTACATTACACATGGGAAAAAAATTCTTGGGTTGCCTCCCAAGCATTGCTATGTTTAATGTCCATAGATAGACTATGGAAACCCATTTTTTCCATCAAAGAACCTTGATATATATGCCATCTTCTCATTATATTATTTTATCTTCTTCATGCTGGGTTTTTCTTTCAATCTTGCTTCAACTACACTTGTTATTAAGTTTTTTTTTATTTTGGATGCTGTGACTTTAGTGAATGTCGTGGCTCTTTCTTCTCCAATACATTGTTTCCCATGATTTTGTCTTTAAGATTCTTTTTCCCTCTTCTTCCTATAACTTCAAAGTCGTGGCTATAATTTAAGTTGAAAAATTCTCTTGAAGCTTTTTATTGTCCTTTTCTTCATATATCTTCAAAGGTATGGTACTATGCATAGCAATGACCTAGTCCTAAAGCTTCTACTGGACTAATTCATTTAGTATCCCAAAAGTCAAGGTGCTAGGCATAACCATGATTTTGTCTTCAAGCTTTCCTTGGACATTTTAATTTTGTAATACTAAAGTTGTGGCACTATGAACATCCATGGCTTTGTCTTTGATTTGCACCTCCATGTTTTCTCTCTCAAACTTATCTTTTTCTATCTATACCTCAACTTCTTTAGAGCTATCAACATAAGACACCTCAGAGACTGTGACTTTGAAGAATACTATAACTCATGGCAATCATCTTTTTTTATTTAATCTTTACAACTCTAATATACTTCTTTGTTTTCCTTATCTTCATTATTATCATAGCTTCAAAATTATTAATCTATTTCTTACTCTTCATCTTTATCTAACTAGAAGTCTTATACAAAATTTTCTACCAAAAATCTACTTTTTGTTTCATTGTTGTATGAAATATATTATTGATTCTTCAACACTCTATTACATCATTTTCTAGACCTTGTAAGCTTTTATAAAGATTAAATTTTACTTGTTACTCATTGATATGAAGAGTGAACTCTTCTTCATTAACATTGATAAGGGCATGTCTCACGGCTAAAAATAGTCATCCCAATATTATCGATAGATAGTTAGTTGCCTTTATCCATATCCAATATAATGAAATTCATTGCAAAAATAAAAATATCCAACTTTACCAATATGTATTTGATAATTTTATCTGGCCACTTGATAGTATGATATACTATTTTAAGTGAGAAAGATATTGAAGTAATTTTGCTGATATTAAATATTTATGCAATTGACTTGACTATCAAGTTGATACTCGATCCTAAGTCACATAATTCTATCCAAAAGGTGTGATCTCTAATAGTATAAGGTATAGTAAAGTTTCCAAGATTCTTTAATTTCCTTGCAAGTTTTCTCTAAATGATCATATTATACGTTTTGATCATATTCATGGTCCCATATATCTCTAATTTGCTCCTACTCATTACATCTTTCATAAAATAAATATAGTTCAACTTTTGATTTTGAGTTTTGGAAAATGGTATGTTCACTTCTAACTTATAGAATAAATTAAGAAACTTTTCAAAGTACTTATCTAATTCTCCCTTCCTAAATCATTAAAGAAATGGTAAATTTTTCAGAAACTTATATTTAGCTTCATTCTAATTCATTTCTTTCTTTTTGTTGCTTTAGGTAAGCTCCATTTGCTTCTTTGTTTCTCCATACCCCTTTTTCTCATTTTCGGGTAAAACATGGGTAAGTAATTCTTTAAGAGTCATAGCCTTCTCATGTGTCATGGCATCATATCAATCATAGTTCCAATTTATTAAGTCAAGTTCATGGCTTCTTGGAAAACTTCATGCTGAGCCATGGATTTTAAAGAAGTCATGGTCTTATTACCCCCAAAAGTTCTATAATCCTCTTACTTAAAATACCTTTTTAGCTCTAGTGTCATGACTTTTGAGAAAGTTAGAGAGTACTATCTCTTCCAAAAGTTTTAGAATCCTTTCGTTCATGATAACTCGGTAGCTCCTTCCTACTTCAAAGTAATATTGAAGAAAAATTCTTTGGATTTATTTACATATTACTTGATAGTTCATTTACTCCTTTTTCCTTTATCGATGATACCAATTGATCGTGAATGATGCTCTATATTTCTTATCAGCAAACTTATTTCTTTCAATCTCACTTCACACATCGCCATCCATTTGTTTTGGACATCATTTTTTTTTCAACCCTACTAACTAAGATAGCTTGCGTCCATTCATCCAAACTTAGTTTTACTTCTATTCATGATGGTTTGTAATTAAAAATTAAACCATCTTGATTAGTAGAGCTCTACATTGTTCCAAATGTTTTTAAAGGACTGCTTGATATACTATATCCCACTCTCATAGTCTTTATATAAAAAATTCTTGTAATTTCTCACATTTAGATAGTAATACATTGAGACATTCTTATTGGATTGAAACATATACTCTTTGCTTTGTATTTGATTGACTTCTCCTATTTGGTAAATGGGATCCAAGTCCACTGATTCATGCAAATGTAAAATAATCTCCCTAGATATTCTTTTCTTTTCTTCTTAGGTATCAATTTTTCTTAGAAGTGTTGCCATCTTCACTCACTAGTGGTGAATCAATCCAACTCTAACTTCTCAATTTGTCTTCTCCCAAATATATTGGAGTTTGGTATTTATTTTTTACTAGCTCGTCAAACAAGTAATATAATTCTTCTAACAATATATTTATAATTGACTTTCTAGTGGTCACATTAACCATACTCCTTATCATATAGTTTTGCCTATTATAGAGGGTTTGGGATTGGAACTACAACTCAAATCAATATTCATGATAGTTTCTCATCAACTCCTTAAAATGGTCCTAAGTATCATATGAATTATTTATTACTAAAATTGGTTTATCTTGCTTCATAGTTGAGAAGTAATTTGAGGTGGAAATAATTTAGTGAGAAAGACCCTCGCTAATTCATCTCAATTCTCAATAGTGTACCATAGTAAATATTGGAACTAATTCCATGCCTTACTATATAATGAATATAGAAATAAGCATATCCTTATTACATCGAGGTTAGCTTCATTCATTTTTATAATATCGCATAGCTTCAACAACAATGTAACATATTCATTAGGGTTCTTCAATGTTTTTTTTGCTATACTAGTTTTGCTGAACCATAATTATAAAACCTAGTTTCAACTCAAAGTAATTGGTTTCAACTCAAAGTAATTGGATTAAACTGGTTTCAAATGAATTTCTAAATAACTATTCATCATTTTGAGTCTCTAATAATCTTTCAAGGTATGGAAGTGAATGATCTGTTTGAATACTTGTTCATTACCACATTGGGATTCTCTATTATTGTTAGTGCTCTACATAAGCTCTTTATTAGCTCTTTGTCTGGTAGCAGTTCTAATTTTTTGATTGCTGGATCCAGATTACTTAGCTTAGTCCTAGAGCTTCAACTAGAGGTGTCAAACGTGCCGGGCCGGCCCGGCCCGGCACGAGGCACGACACGTTCTTAAACTGTGCCCGGGCCCGTGCCGTGCCCGAGTTAAGATATTCGCGTGCCGTGCCGTGCCTGGCCCGGCACGGCTCGTGCCTTGGCACGGCACGGGTCCATCCCGTGCCGGTTCACGCAGGCACGCGTGGCACTGGCGGCGTGCCGTGGCGTGAGTCACGAGTCACGACTCACGCCTTGTGAGTTGTGAGTCTGTGACCCATCCGGCCAGGCTGGCCCCCCCCCCGGTAAAAAGACCGTGGGTCGGGTCCAAACAGACCCGACCCGCGGTCTTTTCTGCCGAAACTCGATTCCCGACGCCCATAGAGTCATAGACCAGATCTGAGCAAACGGCAAAAAAAAAAAAATTCAAACTTGAGCAATTTTCAGCCCTTGGATTCACCTCCAACGGCTAGGGGGCAGAATCCAACGGTCCTCGTGATTCTTCCCCTTAAAAATCATAAAAAAATTCAAAAAATTAATAAAAAAATATATTTTTTTTTTAAAAAAAACAATCTTTAGCCTATAAATTCTACCCCCCTCCCTATGACACTTATGTTTTTCAAAAACATAAAACCTCTCAATACTTTCTCTCTCTTACATAAACCGTGCATCTCTCTCTCGGGCCTCGTGATTTTGATTTCGGCTTCGATTTTCGTGAAACTCAACTTGAGTTTTGAACATCAGAGCTTCCTGCGGTGCACCTTGCACGTGACTGACCTCATTGCTTTTACCGGGTAATATATTTACGTTTTTTTGTACTTTTTCTCTCTAAAGCTTCTCTCTCTAGAAAAACTTACGAAAAATAAAAAATGACAAATACACCTAACACGTATTTAAATTTGGAAAATGAACATGTTAGTGTTACACAGACGTCTGTTGCTCCTGAAACTTTGGTTTCTCCTGTCGTCTCAGCCCAAAGTTCTAAAAAACAAAAAACTAGGAGGACTTCTGTAGTTTGGACACATTTTAAAATCATAACACAAGTAGATGTTAGGGGTGAGGAACATGAAATGGCACAGTGCAAATATTATATGAGACTTTTAACATGCAAGAGTACATGTGGGACTGGGCAACTCAAGAGGCATGCTGAAATATGCTCCAAAAAACATGGACCCTTAGATCCTAGGCAAACCCAACTTGGCACTACATTTTTTGAGACTGGATCGAGTTCAGTCTCAAAGTTTACTCCATTCGTATACTCCAGCGAGTTGGGTAGGGACGGCATGGCCAGGCTCATCACATTGATGGGTCTACCGATCAGATTTTCGGAAGATCCGAGGGTAGTGCGCATCATGCAGACTTATTTTCAGCCATCCTATCGTAGGATTCCTAGGTCCACATCTAGGAGTGACATACTAAAGATATATAAGTTAGAAAAACAAAAAATAATTAAGGAATTTTTGTCATTTAGTGGAGTGGTGTCCGTGACGTCCGATATATGGACATGTCACGATGATTCTTCTTATGCATGTCTCACGAGTCATTATGTAGATTCTAACTGGACAATCAATAAAAAAATATTAGGATTCACTGAGATTCTTCATCCTCATGATGGCCCGGCCATTTTTGAGTGTATGATGAAAATATTTAGGGAATATAAAATTCAAAATAAAATTTATAGTGTCACTTTCGATAATACTGCGAATAATGGAGTAGCGATCAATATGTTTGTTAGGAATATTAGAGACGCACTATTATGAGAGATCTTTCATGTCAGATGCATGTGTCATGTTATTAACCTGATAGTTCAAGCGGGTATGAAGGTCTGTTCCCCCGCGTTGGAAAATATACGCAATGCACACAAGTATATTCGCACTCCTCGCAGACTACAAGAGTTTGGTAATTTCTGTTTGTCTGCGAATCTTAAGAAGAAGAAATTCCAATCGGATGTGAGACATCGTTGGAATTACACGTACCTGATGTTGGAATCATGTGTTGGATATGAACACGTGATATCCGACTACGTCAATAGTAAGAGTGGCGAACTTATTATTGACGACACTGACTGGGCTTCAGGAATTTCATAAATGAAATTCCTGAAGATATTTTATGACACGACGAACATGTGTTCGTCGGTGTATACGCCCACCACTTGCATTGCACTTCGTTGCATATGCAACATTAGTAGCATGTTTAGGAAGTATCGAGCAGACCCGACGCTTAGCCATATGGTTGTAGAGATGGAGACCAAGTACATGAAGTACTGGTCCACCATTCCATCTCTTTATTGTCTCGCAGCATGCATGGACCCTAGGGCTAAGGTGGAAGGGGTTGAAAACACCCTGACTTTCATTTCCTCGTGCATGAACCTGGAAGAGCCACCTGAAGGGTTCATTTACGAGAAGTTGACCGACCTGTTCACATACTACGATACTAGGTATGGTGGTGGTGGTGGTGAGACTGTGAGTACGGACACTGATACCTTGTTCGGAGATGACGATTATTCCATTAACCTAGCGAGGGGGAAACGTAGGGGTGGACCTTCACATAGGAGCGAGCTGTCTCGGTACTTAGATACCGATTACTGCTCAATCCTATCACCTTCTAATAATAAGAATCTTGATTTATTAGAGTGGTGGAAATCATATGAGTCCGCCTATCCCATGCTATCTAGGATGACACGGGATCTACTGACTCCTCCGGTGTCGAGCGTAGCATCGGAGTCTGCTTTTTCTGTTGCAGTGAACGTGATTTCGGATATGAGATCGAGATTACGTCCAGATATGGTTGAGGCCTTGGCATGTTTGAAGGATTGGGAGGAATCGAGATTTAGCATCAGTGATCCTGCTGAAGCTGGGACTGTGACAGACACTGCAGTTGCATCCACATCCACTACAATGGCGGAGGAGCTGATTGCCGATGATGATGATCCATATGATACTGATCTTGATGTTGCGGCTGATGATTCTCATGATATGCCGCTTGACGATTGATGCTCATCTGCTCTTTTTTTTCGATATTTTTTTATTTATTTTATTTATTCGCTTTGTTTGTACTTTGTAGTTTGTACCATACGTTGTGTTGAAACTTATACTTGTTTTCTTCGGACTATTGGTTTCAAAAGCATGAATGGTAATTTTTCATTTGTGTAGTTTAATTTTTTTTAATTATAATTTTTACTAACTTAATGTATTTATTTATTATTTTACGATTTAAATTTTATTTTAAAATTTAATAACTTTAAATTTTAATATATAATTGATAAATTAAAATAATAAAAAAAGCTAAACTAAATTGAAAAAATTTTTTTTTTCTATTTTTTGTTTGTTTTATTTAATTTTAAATGTTATAATTTTTACAAAAAATTATATTTTTTAATTATTACAAATAATCTAAAGTCTATACAGTAACTTAATAAAAAAATTTACAATTAAAAAAAAAAAAAATTTCTAATTTGCCATTTTGGCAATTTCAGCCCGTGGCCCGTGCTTATGCTGGCGGCTGGCCTCTCGGGACCCAGACCCCGGTTGACCCGGTCACGCGTTGCAGTGCGGCTCCCGCTCCACCTGCCCTGCCGGTGCCGTGCTGCCTTGCCTGGCCTGTATTGGCAAGGCGTGCCGGAGCGGGCCAGGCACGGCACGGCACGGCCTTGCCGTGCCTACGGGCCGTGCCGTGCCCGCCTATAACTCACCGTGCCGTGCCCGGCACGGCACGTTAGCACGACCGTGCTTGTGAAAAACGGGCTGTGCCGTGCTGGGCCGGCATGTTTGACACCTCTAGCTTCAACTCATAAAAAGGAGCTAAAAAGACAAAATGCAAAAAAAAAAACAAATGAAACCAAAATTCAATCATCCATATTCAAACAAGTTAATATGATTTAAGCTACTAAAAAATAAAGTATTTTTTATAAAAATTATTATATCAACTCATGTTGACTAACAAAACTAAACAATCCCTAGAAATAATACCAAGAACTTATTGTGACTTTATTATGCCATCTAATTTTATCAATTAAGAAATATTTCAAAAATTTATTAATGAGAGTATCTTATCAAGTGAGATCTATAAGTACATAAGTTGTACAAGTAGTAAAATAGACTTTGGTTTAGATATCAATCCCATAAAAATTATATTAGTAGTTCAGTTATTCAATAATGAGATAACCTATTTTTAGTAAAATAAATATTCAGATAGATAGATAATCTCAAGTCCATGATTTATTTATAAAAACTATGTGATGATGTTTAAATTGTTTGTCTTGTATTATATTAGACACAGAACAAATATTGAGATATCGTATAATGAATCATTACATAAATAATATAAAAGTTGATTGTCACCATTGATCCAATCCCAATAGTAGTCTCATCATAGTTGTCTCCTCAGTACATCAAAATTGAGATAATAATTCATATATACTCGATAGTCATCTATAATCTTATACCTTTTAGGTAGTTTTTCATCAACTATCCTTGATAATTACTTAGTATGTACACTTTTATTCGTAAGCCTCAATTATCATAAAGACCAAAGATTGATATTATTTTTAAGTATTTACACTTTTGACTTCCTAAATATTATACTTACATAATTAACTTGTGATTCCCTCAAGTTTTACTAGTGAGAACTATACAAGTAAAAGTAACTCACAAGGGCTATCACTGCTTTATGAGTCACAACAAACTCATGCATATCCTATAGATTGTCTGTACCATTCTTCTTGGTGCTGATAGGAATTACACACTAAAAGTGATCCCCTTGAAAGAATATTCTATATAACATTTATCCTAATCAATAACTAGTTCTTTTAAGACTTGTACAATGCATTGACATGTGAAAGTGTTCCTACTTTTAGATTCAAAAACACATACTTATGACTATTAACGTACTCAAATTTTAGGTTTCAATATATAAGTTTATCTCATACATCATAGTCAAAAAAGATGTTACTTATTTTCTATCATATGCATGAGTGGGCCTTGTGGTTTTCCTATTACAATCTACCATGATAATCTCTCACAAACCTTCCAATTATCAAAACCCTAGTTCAAATTTTATTTATTAACCATCCAACAAAATTTATAATAAAAAAATAAATAAAACACATTAATTCTTTCATTAGAAAGTAAAATCATATCATATATCTCAATTTTCACAAATCCTAAACCCATGCTACTTTGGTAAATATTTCTAAATTTACTCTAGAGAAGAGAGGTTTGAGAGTCACACCCCTAATTCTAGGAATTACTATTAATATTACATCACTTGCTTACTTGTAGAAATCATAGGGAGTACAAAATTTGCCATAAGGTTTGGTAGTTGTTGTGGTTTTTCTTGTTGAGTAAGGGAAAAGAAGAGAAAAATGAGAGATATCCTTTAAAATTTCTATATTTTTTTATATTTATACTTTGAAGACCTTTCATTACTCTAAGTAAAAATTCACTACTTTTAGAAGAAGGTTACAACTTCAACATTTATCTCTTTGGCTTGAGGTTGTAACTCTAGAAAAATGATTGACTTTACTATGCTACTTGATCATTATGTAACACAAAGTCATTGCATTGGCAATGACCACATGGGCTTAATGCTTTATAATACAAAGTTGTGGCATTATGAAGTAGCTATAGCTTCATACCTTTATCATATTTTCATCCCTAAATGGTCATAGTGCTGATATTTGACCATGGATTGGTAAATTACTTATCATTCTATCATAAAGTCATTATGTTGTGTAGAAGCAACAACATTAGAAATAGTCTTTCTTGAGTTTTATATAGCCATGATATTAAAATATAGGCATGACATCGAGAAGGTTTCTCATGTGTTAGCCATGGTCGTGCTGCTAAGAAATGGCCACATCACTAGTAATTAGCTCGAGCATACATATCATAACTATGTCTTCCTTTGAGGACAAAAGTATTAGCCTTGAAAATAGTCATACTTAAGAAATATTCTCTATAACATTTAGTATACCAAAAGTCATAGTTTTGAATAATTACTATGGTTTTGGCATATGTTGTGGCTATGTAATTTTATATAGCACAAAAATCATGACTTTATAAAAAGTCTACACCCCTAACCTAAGACTATCAACCCATATAAAAGATAAAGTTATGGTGGTTAGACTCGACTACAACCTTGAGAACCAATGGAGTACTTGATTTTCTATGATAGAAATAATATCGTTACTATTAAAAATTTTTGAGATAAGTATGACAACTCCATGATAATATTGCATCCACTAAAAAAGTATCACATTATGTAATGCTTGTACTAACGAGTTTGTAGTACCATGATATTCAAAAATTATCCTAACCAATTATATATATTTTTGGCTAAGAATGGATATTGAAACTACACGAGACTCAATGTTCTATCCCCTTTGCTAAATATTTCTAAAAACTTAATGATTTCATAGTTATTCATTAAAACTTGACAAAATTCCAAAGCAATAAAAATCAACCATAATATCTCTATTTTTATATCTACACATTATCATAAACTACCAAAATATATAAGAATGTTTGATAATTTGAATACCTAATAATATTCTACATAATAGATACAATACTTGAAAGTAAATTTTTTTAGAATATGTAAAATAGATTAGTCATTGTGATTTTAGCTTCATGAGCACCATACTTAAAATAATTAAACTCTAATCTTGGGTTTTTATACATACTTTTATCTCATGTGATAAGATTAGAAGGGCCTATCAATTCCATTATATTGTACTTTGTGAGTATGACTCATGACTTATTATCACTATATATCATGACTAACATGCATAAACCTATGATATGATAAAAACTAAAAATTTCAATTCTAATTAGTATCCACATCCATTAATATTTAAATCATAATATTACCACAAATAAGAGTTATACATTCACATCAATATAACACAAGTACATCAAACTATTCCCAAATCCTAATTTAGCCTAACATTGAAAAAGAATTTGCATGAGATATTTGGTATGACATCTCATGGAATCAAGCATTCTCAATGATATCTCTAATGAGGATCTAAGTCTCAGGGGCTAATGCCAAATAATTCTTGTTTGCATTCACCTTGGATTTGCTCCAAATTAGAGGTTATAAGTCTTGCCGCCTATGATTTTTTTGCTCTTATTTTGAAATCAAATTCCCCCTCTCTACTTTCTTATAAAAAAATTTTATTGATTCTTTTATACTTTGAAGTTCTATGTTAATATTTAGGCTAGAAGTCAAAATGCTTGATTGAGATCATGACTTTTTCATTTCTTTGAATCTTCTTTGGAGTAAAAAAGTAATGTGGAAAAGAATGTCATGATATAAGTAACTCTTCTTTGGGGTATAAATTCATGGTGGTAGCAATTCCATGAATAAGGTTTTCTCTCACTATATCATAAAATAATGATAGCAATAATGTCATAACTATGATAATTGCTCTCTACAATACAAAGTTGTAGCAACAAGAATGATCATGACTGAGGTATTTACTTTCTGTAATATAAAGAAATAACTTAGATAGTTGCTCTTTAAATCTCAAAGTCACAACAGAAAATATTAGCATAACTAAAAATTAATTGGTATTATGTATTTTTTATTTATGTATTGAATAAGATTATGAAAACTCAATGGTAAATAAAGTCACGACTTCTTATATTAGTGGGGTACTTGGTTGTCATGATGTGAAAATAAAGTTATAACCATTATTGTGTTTTAGAAATAATATAACTGCGACTCTAAGAAAATATGGTAGAGTCATGATCATGGATAAATTGCCATGACTTTTTTCTATAGAGAGGGTCAAGAAAGATTACCATACTTCTCAATATACTGTGAATAATCTAACCAAGTCATGATATGAGAAATATTAAGACTATCTATTACTTTGTAGCTTTCCAAGTCAATGATCAATCAAGTCTACTATATTCACCCAAAATATATCCAATTTCATCATTATTCTTTTAATTCCATTAAAATAGTTATTTATTAAAATTTATCTATTTAAAGCTCTAATAAGTACAAATATATTAAAAATTTCATGCCAAATAACTTAAAACATTTAGTATATGTAGTGAGAAACAATGATGAAAACTACTATATCACATGACTCCTCTTCAAAATCAATTAAGCTAGTATGAGTTTTGTGATGGAGGAGAGGTGATTATGAGAAATGACTCAATGATAAAGATAATTAGTCGAAAAAGATGATTATGCAAGATAGATCTATTAATTTTTTTCGAGGGTGATCCATACTCTAGGTTTGAATAGAAAATTGATATAAATCATTATGATGATAGATGATGGAAAGAGATTTTATTGTGATGATAAGTCTTGCAAGATGACATGAGGGAGTGATCTTTATTGCTCGAGGAACATGAACATGATGTATGACTTGATGCAAGTTATTGGTAAGCACTATCAACACTCTAGGTAGTGGGTCCTTGTTTTCTAACAATAAGGAAGGCCCAAAAAAAAAGAAGGAAAGTATGGAGAGGAACCTGTTCATGGAGAAGAAAGCCACTATAGCATTAGAGCCGTTAAATTCAAATAAGGTGTCATGACAAGATCTAGAGTCACAATATGGAAAGTTGGTTTCATCATAGTGTTTGGAGCCATGATATGGGAGCATAGTTTCATGATAGGAAACTATGATGTGACATTAGAGGTTAAGGCACATAAGTAAAAAAAGACTCATGGTTTTATGTTTGAAGAGAATGGTGGAAGAAGTACTAGATTATTCACACATGCTTGATTTTTAAGAGGATTACTTGTATGGAAAGAAAAAATAGGCAGAATTCAAACTAACCGCCATAAAGTCAATGGAAGTACTAGATTTGATTAACAATGATCTATTATAAGACATAGTAATGGCATCATTAGGAAGATCAAGATACTATATTTTATTTGTTGATAACATCTCTACATATGCATGAGTTTTCTTTATTTAGAAGAAGACTAAAGTATTGAAAAAATTCATGCAATTCAAGTCATTGTTGGAGAACTAGTTCAACAAGAAGATAAAGGTTTCAAAGACAAATAATGTTATGAAGCATTTTTTAGTTGATCATTTCTATGTTGAGCAAGGAAATGCCAATCAAAATGATTTGACACCATACCTAGTTAACTGAAAAGTTGAATAAAAATTTGATGGAAAAGGCAAGGTGCGAGAATAGTTGGGTAGGCTTGAAGCTTAGAGTTATAGACTATAGTAGTCACCTGAGCATGCTACATGAAGGACCATACTTCGACTTTGATAGCAAATGATCAAACATTCTTCAAGGTGTTGTATAGTGTGGAAGGAAAGGGTAGCCTATCTTGAGTCTTTGAGTGTGATGCATTTGCTAATGTGCTAATGTAAAAGAAGAACAAGATGGACTTCAAATCAGAGAAGTAAAGATTTTTTGGCTACAATGAAGATGACAAAGGCTACAAGCTTTGGACTCAGAAATGAGAATACTACTAATGAACTAGAGTTGTAGTGTTTAGGGAGGGAAAGAGTAGAGGAGTCCTCGAAAGTCACAATAATATTATTGATGAAGCAGAGTCATCAATCATGATATAGAAATAAAGATTGTGACATCTAACATGACATTATAATTGGTGTCGTGATTCCCTTTCTTTGATGGCATAGACTCTTTTTATGAATAAGACGTGCATATAGATATTTAATACTTTCTTAAGGTTTATGCAATAGAGATATAACCTATAATGATGAGGTATATATGGGTTAAAAACTCTACTATAAGGTATGTTGATAGTGCATACCATGCTCTTCATGATAAAAAAGATGAGCTTGAAAAATATGTTGAAAGAAAAACCCTCTGGAGAGTCAATTCAATGGAAGTATTCCAATGAAAATAAAATGTAGTTATTAGAGGAGAGAAAAATTTTTGGATTTCTGTGAAGTTGCCCTCAAACTAGGAGAAAATCCAAAGATTGTGCATGTCAGAAGTCTAAAGACAATGGGTGTTGGAAGTCCAAAAGTAGTTGATGTACGAAAGTTTCAATGGTGTAGAATTGAGATTGAGAAGAATGTATAATATGAATAAAAAATATTTTTCAAGTGAGACAATATTAGGACTGACTCATATTTTTGAAGCTTAAATTGTGGATCAATGTTATGACATAAGCTATGAAGTCATGAATTTAATGGAGTCACAACGTGATTTTCATGGTTGTGATTGGAAGACCATATATTCAGTGTTGTGACCTAAATTGATAAGTCATAATCCAAAGGAAGTCATGACTTTGTTCTTTAATGTCACAACTTGAATGAAGTAAAAATTATATTCAGTGTTGCAACCTTAATTGTGAAGTCACAACCTGAATGAAGTTATGACCATATTTTATGGTGTCATGAATTGAATAAAGTTGAGACTAGAATGTAGTTGCAATCTATCTTGTGTTATTAAAACTCGATAACTCATGGGTTCAAGTCATAGCCCTATCTTTAGTGGCATGACACTAATGAAGTCACATGAGAATTTGATGTAGCAACTTAGGTCTTAAATTTAAAGTGACTTTTTTTCTATTTAAGTATTTTGTAAATATGGTGCAGCTTTGTTATGCTACCTAATTTTATCAATTAAGTGATAACCTAAAAGCTCATTAATGAGAGTATCTCATCAACTGAGATCCACAAGTGCACGAGTAGTACAAGTAAAATATACTTTCATATATATATATTGATCATAGAGGGATTATATTGGCAGTTTGATTATTCAACAATGAAACAACCCATTTTTTGTAAAATGAATACTCAAATTTTTATATAATCATAGGTTCATAGTTTAATCAGTTAATCTATGTGATACTATTTAAGTCACTTGACTTATATTATGTTGGTCACAGATTGAAGGTTAAAGTGTTGTGTAATGATTCATTTTCCTAATAGCAAATGTGATGCTTGTCAGCATTAAGCCCATCCTAATGGCGACCCCTTCATAGTTGTGCCCTTGAAACGTCACCACATAGACAACAATTCATCTATGCTCTAAAGTTATTCAAAATCTCATAACTTTTAGGAAACTTTATCAACTACCCTCGATGGCTATTTCATATGCACATTCTTATTCTCTAGTCTCAAATATCATAAGAGTACAAATTGATATTATTTATAAGCATATCTACTTTCAGCATCGCAAGTACTATACTCACCCAAATAATATATACTTTTCTTAAGTTTTACTAATGAGAACCAAACAAGTAAAAGTAGCTCACAAGGGTTGACACCACTTATGAGTTATAACATATTCATGCATGTCTTGAGGATTACCTATCACAATCTTCATAGGTGATGATGCACTCACATACTAAAGGTGAACACCTTGGAAGAATATTCTATATGTCAACTATTCGAATCATGAGCTAATTTTTTTAAGACATATACAAAGGACTGACATGCAAAAGTATTTGTTCTTTCAGCTTCATAAGCACCAATACTCATGATGATTAATATAGCTAAATTTTAAGTTTTAACATATTGGTTTATCTCATGTATTTTAATTGGAAGGGCTGTCATTTCCTTCTTATCATATGCATAAGTGAGCCTCATGATTTACCTATTATTATCTACCATGAAAATCTTGTACAAACCTATGAATAGTCAAAACTCTAGTTCAAGTTCTATTTAATCACCATCCATGAATATCCATATCATAAAATAAATCAAACATAATTATTTCATTAATAAATAAAACTAATTCACATCATATATCTCAATTTACACAAACCCTCGCCCGACACTTATTTGGTAAAATTTACCAAATCCATCTAGAGAAGAGGGGTTTGAGTGTCATGCCCTCCAACTCTAAAAATTACTATTAATCTTGCATCTCTTCCTTGATTTTGGAACTCCTAGAGTGTAAAATTCTTTCCTAGGGTTTGGCCTAGGGTTTTATAGTTATTGTGATTTTTCTTGTTGCATGTGGGAGAAGAAGAGGAAAATGAGAAAGTTATGAAAATTTTTCTATCTTCCACTTTTATAATCAAGTGATATTGCATTATTTTATGTAGGAATTCACAACTTTCAGAAAGTCACAATTTTGGCCTTCATCTCTTTAGGTTGAGGTCGTGACTCTAGAAAATATAGTTAACTCTAGTTTGCATCTTGATCTTTCTATAATACACAATCACTATATTGGTAATGGTCATGACTTGAGCCTAATGTATCTGCAACACAAATTCATGGAATCATGGTACTATGAAATGGCCATAATGTTGGGAAGTGGCCATGGAGTGGTGATGACATCTCATTTTGTTATATAGTCATAACGCTGTGTAAAGGCTACGACATTATCAAATGGTCTTTCTTTAGTTTTATTTGGCCATAGAAATGAGAGATATCCAAGGAACTAAGATGGCCTTTCATGAGTTGGACGTTGCTAAGTCACTAGGAAATGGTTGTGGTACAAAAGTTTTCCTTCATATTTCTCAAGTTTACATGCACCTATGGTTGGTCAAGGCACTATCCTTCTCTTCTCTTATATATCATGTTGTTGTGATACTACTTGTATGCTACAACATTGGCAATTAGCTTGAGCGTATAAGACATGGCTATGCCTTACTTTGAGGAAAAGAGTCATGACATTGAAAATTACCATACTTCTAATATCCTCTAAAACTTTTAATATCCCAAAAGTCGTGGCTCTAAATAATTGTTGAGACTTTGGCCTGAGTTGTTGTGACTATGTAATTTTTTGTCGTTCAAAAGTCATGACTTTGTAAAAAATGCATGGCTCTAACATGACTACCGAGACATATTAAAGATAAAGTCACAGTGTTTGTCCTTGGCTATGACTTAAGCACTATAGAGATACTTGGTTGCTATGACATATGCTTAATATCATAATTATTTTATTTTTTTGAGATAAGTATGACTACGACTCCATGATAATATTATAACCACTACGAATATGTCACAAAGTAAAATGATTGTACTAACGAATTGATAAGATGACGGTGTAAAAGAACTTACTCGCCCAATTAAGTAAGTTTTGGCCAAGAATTTTTCACCTCTAAAAACTTATTAATTTCATGATTATTCATCAAAAATTTCAAAAATACCTAAACCTTGAAATCAACTCATATTATCTCCATTTTTATTTCTATACATCATTATAATTAATAAAATATACAAGAATGTTTGATAGTCTAAACACTGAACAAACTCACATATTAAAATAATTACTTATCCACGAGCAATAACTTCTCCCTCCAATAAAATCTTCATTATCACCATGAATTGCTATGATTATTTGAGTGTCAATGGGTCTATAAGTATTGAAACAACTTTAAGTAGACATGTTGATAGTTGTGGTGAGGTTTGAGTTCCATGATTATACTTGTGGCTCAATGGATGTGTATATTTGTTTATGTGTTGTAAATAAGTATTTATTATAACACACATGCAAAAGAATTTCTTGGGTAATTTACCAAGCAGCACTACAGTTAATATCCATAGCTAGACTATCAAAACCTTTTTTAGTCTACTGGAGATCTCAAATTTCTGGGTTGTCTTCTTAATATACTATTTTACTTTCTTTTTGATGGTCTCTTCCTTCAGTCTTGCTTCAAATATACTTATTTCTATGGGTTATTTCCTCTTTTGAAATTGCAACTTTAGTGAATATCATGACTCATTGTTTTCTGGTCTATATTTTCTTTTCATTATGGATCACCAAAGTCATAACACTGAGTACTACCATAACTTTGCCTTTAAACTTTTACTTTTTCTTTTCTTTTCTAAACCTTCAATGTCATGGCTATAATTGAATTCATGAATTTTTTTTAAAGCTTTTCTTTACCCTTTTCTTCATGTATCTCCAATGTCATGGCACTGCTCATAGCGACAACTTTGTCCTTAAGCTTATGATTGACTAATTTATTTTGTATCCCCAAAATCATGGTACTAGGCAAGCCACAACTTTGTTTTTAATTTACTCTTCTATGATATTTTTTTCTCTACATGGTTTTTCTCTATTGATGTATCTGAATTTTAAAGCTATCAACTTAAGACTTCTTAGAGATCACGAATTTGAAGAATACTACAAACTCACTGTAATCATTTTCTTTTATTTCTTTATTTTTGTAGCTTCAATATTATTATTTGTATTCTTTATCTTCATCACTATTAAAGATCCAAAGTTATTTTTTTGTTTCATACTCTATCTTTTTCTAGCCAATAGTTTTTTATAAAATTGTTCCACTAGAAATCCACTTTTTGTTGTATTGTTGTATGGAAAAGATTGTTGATTCTCCAATATTTCATTTCATTATCATCTATAATGTAAAGTAAATCTACTTTGGATTTACTTTCATATAACTTGGCAATTTGTATACTTTTCTTCCATTCATTGATAATACCATCTGATGATATGATGCTTTATGTTTCTCATCATCAAACCCATTTTAATCATCCTCACATTAAGCACCCCCATCTAATTAACTTGCCATCACCGAACTAGAGTCTCCTTGATAAGTGTAGTCCATCACATTATTCCCAATTTTTTTAGGGGATTTCCTGATATGTTGCAGCATACTTCCATAGCTTCTATACAAAAAATTCAAGTGATTTTTTATGTTTGGAAGATAATACATTGGGACATTGTTATTGGGTCAAAATACATACCATTGACTCTACATTTGGTTGACTTCTTCTATTCGATAAATGAGATCCAAGTCCATCGATTCATGTGGATGTAAACTAGTGATCTTCCATGATATTCTTCTTTTTTTTTCTTGGATATCAAGCTTTCTAAAAAGGATTTCCATCTTTGTTTCAATGGTAGTGAACATATCCAACTCAAATATTCCAACTTGTTTAATCCCAAATGAATGATACATTAAGGTTTGATAGTTAACTTGCCATCACCGAACTAGAGTCTCCTTTATAAGTGTAGTCCATCACAATATTCCCAATTTTTTAGGGGATTTCCTGATATGTTGCAGCATACTCCCATAGCTTCTATACAAAAAATTCAAGTGATTTTTTTTGTTTGGATGATAATACAATGGGACATTGTTATTGGGTCAAAATACATACCATTGACTCTACGTTTGGTTGACTTATTCTATTCGATAAATGAGATCCAAGTCCATTGATTCATGTGGATGTAAAATAGTGATCTCCCATGATAATTTCTTCTTTTTTCTTCTTGGATATCAAGCTTCATAAAAAGGATTTTGATCTTTGTTTCAATGGTAGTGAACATATCCAACTCAAATACTCTAACTTGTTTTATCCCAAATGAATGATACATTAAGGTTTGATAGTTATTTTATCTATCTCCTCAAAAAAGTTATATACTTCATCTAGTAATTTATTCATAATAGAGCCTCTGGAGGCCACATCAACACATTGCCATATAGTTCAACCTATTGTAGAAGGTTTGAGCTTGGAACAACAACTCAATTCTTTGTTGAGGATATCTTCTCAACAACCTCTTTTAAATGGTCTCAAACATCATATAAATTTTCAAGTTCCTATTCCCAAAATTTCTATCTTGCTCCATATTTGAGTTGTAATTTGAAGTGAAAAGAATTTATTGAGAAAAATTCTCACTAATTCATTTTAAATCTCAATGAAGCCCTACAATAAAAATTAGAACCAACATCATGCCTTATCACTTAAAAAAATAGAAATAAATATAACTTTATCACGTTAGGGATAACTCCATACATTTTTATAGTGTTACATAGCTTCAAATTATTACATGTCCATTAGGGTCCTTTGATGTTATCCATATACTAGAGCTACTAAACAATAACTATCAGACTCATATTCAAGTCAAACTAATTGGCTTTAACTAGTTGAAAATAAATTCTAGAATAACTATCCATCACAATGTGCTTCCAATAATCCTCTAAAGTATAGTAGTGGATGAGCTATTGGATAACTTTCTCATTACCATCTTAGATCTCTTTGTTACTTTTGGTGCCGTCTATAACATATTTACAAGCTCTTTATCTTGAAAGGGTACTAAAAAATGAAAAATAAAATGCAAGAAAATAATCAAAACCAAAATACAACTATTTACATCCAAACAAGCTAACAAGAATATCTCATCAACTAAGCTCTTTATAGTTATTTAATAGTAAGGCAACCTATTCAAAATACAACTAAGCTCTTTATAGCTATTGGATAATCTCAAGATAATGGTCTATTCATTTAATCTATGTTATATTATTTAAGTCACTCGACTTACATTCATATAAGAATAAAGGTTGAAGTGTTGTGTAATAATTTCTTGCCCTAATGACATACAATGTGGTTGTCGCTATTGAGTCCATCCCAATGGTAGTCCCATCATATTTATTCCCTTAATATGTATTTACCAAGATAACAATTTCTCTACTCAAAAATTAATAATAATCTCATTCTTATAGACAACTTTATCAACTTCCTTTGATAGTTGCGTAATATACAAAATCTTATTCTCTACCTCAAATATCATAAATATCATAGATTAATATAGTTTCTAAGCATTTGTACCTTTAGCTTCATAAACTTCATACTCGTATAATTAACATATATTTTTTTCAAGTTCCACTAGTGAGACTTATATAAGTAAAAGTAGCTTACAAGGGTTGTCAACATCTTATGAGTTACAACATATTAGTGCATGTTCCAAAAATTCTTTATTATCATCCTCATTAGCGATGATGCAGCTCCAACATTAAAGGTAAACCCCTTTGAAGAAAATTCAAAATAAAATTCATCTCAATCAAGAAGTAGTTCTTTTAATTTGTGTATAATAAATTGATATATAAAAGTATTTTAACTTTTGGCTTCATGAGTGTCATATTTACAATGATTAATACTCTCAAATTTTAATGTTCAATATATATGTTTATCACATGCATCATAATCGAAAAGGATGTCACTTCCTTCCTATCATATGCATGAGTGAGAATCATGGATTACGTGTCATCTCGCATCATGATAATCTCAAAAAAAAACCTACTAATATGGTAACCCTACTTTAAGTTCTATTTTAACACCATTCATCAATATCCATAACATAAAATAAATCAAATATATTTATTCATTAATAAATAAAACTAATTTGCATCATATACATTAATTTACAAAAATCCTAGACACATACTAGTTTGGTATAAATTTCTGAATTCATCCGTAGAAGAGAGTGGTTTGAGAGCTGCACCCCCTAACTTCATAGATTAACATTAATATTATATCTTTTGTTTACTTGTGGAACCCCTAGGAATTTATAAATGTACCTCTATGATTTGGTAGGTGCCCTGATTTTGCTTGTTTCGTGAGTGAGAAGAAGTGAATGAGAGATACATGGAAAATTTTTTATATTTCACTTTTATACTCAGGCAACCTTGCATTATTCTAAGTTCAAATTCATAACTTTCATAAGAATATCATAACTTTGACCTTCATCTCTTCAACTTGAGGTTGCGACTTTAGAAAATGATAATAACTCGAGTTTGTATCTTGATCTTTCTATAACAAAGTCATAGAACTGACAATGACCATGATATGAGCCTAATGTATCTATAACACAATGTTTTGGTATTGTAAAATATTATGGCATTATGTCTTTGTCCATTTGTAGCCCATAAAAGGTCATGGTGCTAGAAAATAGGTGTGAAGTGGTGACGATTTCGCTTTTTGTTATATAGCATCAACACTACGTAGATGCCACTTAATTAGAAAATAGTTTCTTTTGAATTTGATATGGCTATGACACTAAAAAATAATCATGATACTGAGAAGGCCTTTCATATGTTAGACAAGGCTGTATCATTGGGAAATGCCCATGACACAAAAGTTTTTCTCCATATCTCTCAAGTGTCAACAATATTGTGGGTGGTCATGGCACTAATCTTTTCTTTTCTCATATATCATGTTTCCATGACACTACTAGGATTATATTACATTATCAATTAGCTTGTGCTTACAAGTCATAGTTATGCATTCATTTGAGGATAAGAGTCGTGTCCTTGGAAATGACTATAATATTTATTATCCCAAAAGTCATGGCTTTGAATAATTACCATGGCTTTAGTATGAGTAATTGTGTCTCAATATTTTTGTTGTAGTTCAAAAGCCATGGCTTTGTAAAAAGGCCATGAATTTGACTTAAAACTATCGAGCCATTTTATAGATAAATTCATGATACTTGGAATTGGTTGCAACCTTGAATAATAGTGAGGTATTTGGTAGCTATGATGGAGAATTAATATCATAGCCATTTAATTTTTTTGAGCTAAGTATGACTATGACTCCATGATAATATTCCAGCCACTAAGAAAGTGTTTCATAGTAGAAAGATTGTGGTAATAAGTTTGGAGGGTCCTGACATACAAGAATTGCCCTAGCCAATTATATAGAGTTTTGACTAAGAATAGATGCAAAAATTATGTGAAACTTAATCATCTACCCCCTCTACTAAATACCTCCAAAAACTTATTTATTCCAAGACTATTAATTAAAACTTTCTAAAATACCAAAATCATGAAATCAACACGTATTATCTTTATTTTTATGTCTACAAATTATGTGTGTTTGAGTTCTTCTTGTTAGTTTTCTTCCTCTTTTCTCATGGCATTGAATCTCTATCTCTCAACCACTCAAGTCTTTATATTTGATATCAAGGTATACTCAATATCAAGAATGACCTAATTCTAGTATCCCATGGAGGTCCTCGACTTAAGATTTGGTATCATAACCAAATCATCAAGTATGCATATAAGATTATTTTCCTAATTTTGGTTTTGGAGGTTGGTTGAGGTCTAGTCTATTTCTTTATACTTGAACATCAAGCATGGTTGGCCATTAAATACTTGAATTATATGATGCAAAAGAAAGGATAGTTTTATAGATGAGTCAACTAGAAGAATTAACAAATGAAACCTAAAATAATTTATGAATTTACAAAGATAAAAAAATAGCATGATAAGAATTTGTAAAGATGAAATTTCAAAATTGGGGAGAAGATATTAGTTTTTAATTCTTATCTCAAGTTATTGTCAAAAAATTTGATGTTTTGGTGGTATGGGCCAATTGTAATTATGACCATGACTTTCTATGGGGTAGTCATAGTGAAATCAAAAAATTAAGTGCAATTCAAAGTAAATGGGCAAATGATGAAATATTACATGGCTAAAACACAGATTTAGGAAGATTAAAAGAAAGAAGATAAAAAAGTAGATGTAGTGTTGAAAGTCATGGCTTTTACTATCACTACCAATTTATAGATACAAAAGCTAAATAAAAAAAATGCAACAACCCATAGCTCCATGACTTTGGGATCTATGAAGAAAAAAATCAAGCTATGGACCAACAAAAAATATGATGATCCACAGAGTTATGACATCCAGGTAAGAAAGCTCCAAAGAAGGAAGTCCCAAAGAAGAAATCTTAGAATCTGAATTAATACTGAAAGAGAATAATGGGAGACATGAGTGAATAAAAGATTATACTAAGAAACTAGTCTAGACAATTAAAATCATCAATGGAAGTAACAAATAATTGATGGTTTAGCTACGAATATTAAATATAGCACTACTTGTGAGGTAATCCAATAATTTTTTTTTTGCACTTATGATAAAATAGAATATTATGTTTTCATTCACACAAATTATTGTACATATTTTATGATTCATAAATTTAGTCATAAAACTCAAATCCTACTGCGACTCTTTTATATATCCACAAAAAAATAGCTAGATATACTATGATACACAAATATAGTTATAGTAGATACTTATATTATATGGATGGAAGATTTAATTTTTTTAAAGAGGTATTAATTACCCGTGGATGAGCAATGACTTAGTATTGTGAGTTTGTTTGGTATGTCAAATACTAAATATTACTAGTTATTTTGGTGAGTATTCTCGGTGTGTCTACATAAAAAGGACTTTAAATAAAATAATTTCACATATTATAGTTTGATGGATAATGACAAATAATTATAAAATTGGATAATTTTTGTGTGAAATATAAGATTTGGTGAATTTTTTGAGTGATGTGTCAGAGGAGTGTAAGTCATATAAAGTCATAATATTTTTCATGTTATGATTTAGTTATACATTCAAGATTATATAGAGTAGTTTCGAGATTCATTCTTGACCAAAATTTTATATAATTAGTCATGATAATCTTCATACACCACAACTCTACCATCTCATTTAGTATGACTATTTCATTGTGCAACATATTTTTTTTGATTTCAAAACTTTCTTGGAGTCATAGCTGGACTAGCTCTATATTAACAGCCATGACTTTAATTTTACTCCATAATAATCCAGAACCCAACTAGTACTAAAAGCCATGCTATTTTCTAATGCCATGACTTTCTCTTTCCAAAACCATTAATTCTATGGCAAAATTTAGTGATGATTCTCTATCACCAATACGTTTGGATTTAGAAAGTTACTAAAAAAATTTACTTGAGTTGTCGTTATTTCATAAGGTGTGAATTCTTTTCTAAAGAGAAAAGGCCAAAGCTATTACCATTCACAATGTCATGACTTAATATTATAGAGAAGAAATGTATGAGCCATGGTCATTCATAGAGCTACAACTTTATGTTATAAAGGACAATTACATGGGTCATGACCATTCTCAACATGGTAACAATCTAATAAAATAAAGAGACCAAATTCATGGTTGTCTATAGTATTAAACTTTTGTGTTATATAGAGGCAAGTCTAGAGCTACAACCATTTCCTAGTGCAATGAATTTCTACTTGAAAACATACTTAGACACCCAAGTATAAAAGTGGGACTTAGACTCAATACCAACAAAGAATAGAGAAATCAAGAAATCAATAAAAAAACAAGAGAGAGTTGTGAAGGAAAGAAAAGTGGGTGAATTTTTTCAAATCCTAGGAATGATTCCAAGAGTAAGGAGGTGATGCAAGACACAAGTTTAAACCATAAGAAAATGCATGAATTTTGATCCTCACTTAGGGGGTAGATTTGAAGTGCACTAAATGAAAACTATGGGTTTTAGGTTTTGAATCTTAGATTCTTTTGAGGATTAACATTGTGAACTCAAAATTTCTCAAGATATATTTTAAATTACCTCATATGAATTCCTCCCTAATGTCAGGCTAAAATAAGCTTTAGAATTTGTGTATTTTGTCACATATGATGGATATATAATTGATGAATTTTATGTTTGGCTTGTATTATGGTTTTATTATTAATGGATAAAGTATTTATTTAAAACTGAAATTAGGATTTTATTTTTGATAGGTTTGTGTATGTTATCATAGTGGATGATAATAGAAAAGTCACGAGTGATATTCATGAGTAATTGTGGGAAAGAAGTGATAGTCATTCTAATCATGATGTATGAGATAAACTTATATGTAAAAATTCAAAACTGAGATAAATTTAACATCGTGAATATGATGCTTATGAAGCCAAAGGCATAAATACTTTTATAAGTCAATTTATTATGCATATTTTAATGAATTAACTTTTAATTGATTTGGAGGTTTTATAAAATATTTTTCTTAAGGGTTTTACCTTTAGTGTGTGAGTCGAGTGTCATCATGATGGATGACAATAGGTAAGCCAATGAATATACTTGAGTGGAAGTGACTTATAAGGTGGTGATAATCCTACAAGCTATTTTCTATCATATGATTGCTACTAGTAGGATTTGAGGGAATACATGTTAATTGTCATGAGTATAATATTTACAAAGCTAAAAGTACAAATACTTTTAATACCATATCAGTTTATATCTTTATGATACACAAGGTCAAAGGATAAGAATACACAAATAAAATAATCATTAAGGGTAGTTAAAAAGTTACCTAAACATAGAGGTGACAAGCATGCCAAGTGGCCTAGGCATGAGCTGAGGCACGGCCTGACTGAGCAATGCCTAGCCTGGCATGATACTGTCCAGAACCATGCTCAGACACAGGTCATGCCAGCTTGAGGCATGGCTCTCGCCAGCCTGAGGCATGGCTCGTGCCATGATGGACTAGGGGGTGCCGTGCCTCATGCTGAGCTAGGCACGACTCGGGTACTTGGCCCATTGGGCATGGTCCAGCGACATGGGTACCATGGCCCATGACCATGGATTGGGAAGTGGATGTGGTCCAATTGCCGTGTGTCTCCCCACCTGGTCTATTTAAAAAAAATATTAAAATGATTAAAACCCCCAACATGCCCTACCTAGCACACACGGTAAGTTTTTTTAATTAGCTAGCCATGTGGTTGGCTGAGTGCATCCACATGGCATGGCCCAAGCACATGCAGACACACCTTCTAACCCCAAGCCCGCACCCTAATAGTCTTTTTGGCTGTCAGGGTCCCGAAGCTTTAGATTTGGGCTTCCTAATGCCTAACCAACAAAAAAAATTAAAATTAAAATGTAACAATATCAAGGCAGTTAAATTATTTTTTTAATGGCTAAGGTAGAAAATCTGATAGTTGTCGAGTTTCTACCCTTTTTTATTAAAAAAAAAATAAAAAATTTAAAAAATATATATTTTTTTAATTAGAAAAAATCTCTATAAATCAACTCTCTTCTCTCTCTCTCTCTCTCTCTCTCTCTTTCTCTCTCCCTCTCTCCACTCTCAATCATGGTTCTCTCTCTCTTTCTTTCTCTTTCTCTAAAGCTAAAGTTTTTAGTTTTAGATTTAGAATTATTTTAAAACTAAAAGAACATGAAGTGGAGATTTGGTGTTGCTATTTGTGTTTCGATTTCATTGCCTAATTTACCGGGTGTACGTGGGGTGTGACTCTCTCTCTCTCTCTCTCTCTCTCTCTCTCTTCTCCATAAATTAGGTATTGTTTTTTATTTAGTTTTATTAATATAATTTAATTATTATTGTTAACTTAGAACATAAATTAAAATAAAAATAAAAATGGCTAATAGAATATTTAATGATAACAAAATTAATATTGATGTACACATAGATAAAATTAATAATAATAATCCTACGGAAAGGTCCGAGGCCGAAACCATGTTTCCTCCCATGGCATCGACCCAAACTCAAACGTCTAAAAAACAAAAAACTAAAAGAATATATGTTGTTTGGATTCACTTTAACATAATATAAAATAAAAATGCTAGAGGTATCGATGAAGAATTGACACAATATAATTATTATAAAAAATATATATACATATAGGACTTCATGTGGGACTGGGTGCCTAAAGAGGCATGCCGATCATTGTACCAAAAAATATGGTGCATTTGTTTGGACTCACTTTGAGGCAAAATCTAGTATAACTTCTTTGTTGACCTCTTCATATGCCACAACAAGTTAGGAAGGAAAGGCATGATCAAACTGTTCACCATGATGGATCTTCAGATTAGATTTTTGGAGGATCCTAGGATAGTTAGTATCATGTAGGCTTATTTCTAGCCTCCATATTGTAGGATTTCTAGGTCTTCATGTAGGAACAACATACTAAAATATTATAAGTTAGAAAAATAAATAATAACTAATAAATTTAGGCAATATAGTGGCATGTTGTCAATTACATATGCTATCTGGACTAGTCATGATGATGCAATCTTTGCATGTCTCACTACCCACTAAGTAAATTTTAAATGGATCCTTAATAAAAAATATTTTAAGATTTCCAGAGATTTTTCATCCTCATGATGGCCCTGTCATATATGAGTGCATGATGAGAATCTTTTGAGATTATCATATTCAAAATTAAATATTTAGTATCACATTTGATAATGCATCTAATAATAGAGTAGCTATTAATATGTTTGTTAGGACCATTAAAGAGGAGTCATTAAAAAAAATATTTCATGTTAGATGCATGTGTTATATTATTAACCTAATAGTATAAGCATAGATGGAGGTTATTTCCCCCTGTATTAGAAAAAATATGAAACTCACTAAAATATCTTTGGATACCTAGTAGACATCATGAGTTTGATAGTCTATGTTTGTCTATTAGTCTAAAGAAAAAGAAATTCCAAATGGATGTGAGACACAATTGGAATTATACTAACATAATGTTTGAGTCATGTGTTGGATACAAATACGTGAAATTTGACTATGTCAATTGCAAGAGTGACAAACTTATTATTGAAGACAAAGACTAGGATACAAAAATTTCATTTATGAGATTCCTGAAGATTTTTTATGACATGATGAACATGTATTCGCATGTTTAAACTCCCTCTACCTGCATTGCACTCAGGTGCATATGCAACATTATTGGCATGTTTAGGAAGTTTAGAAATGACCCTATATTTAGTGACATAATTATTGAGATGGAAACCAAGTACTTAAAGTTCTGCTCTACCATTCCATCTCTTTATTGTTTGACTACCTACATGGATCTTAAAGTTAAGGTAGAAGGGGTAGAAATTATTTTAACATAAATATCCATGTGCATAAACCAGGAACACAAACTTGAATGGTTCATTCACAAAAAATTGACTGAGTTATTTACATACTACGATACTAAATATGGTAGTTTGTGTAGCCATGTTCCTACTATGAACATGGACACCATATTCAGAGATGATGACTTCTCCACTCAATTAGCGAGGGGAAATAATGAAGTAGACTATCGAATAGGAGAGAGTTGTCTTGGTACTTAGATACCAATTGCTACTTAATCCTATCACAAAAAAAATAACAAAAACTTTGATATTTTATAATGGTAGAAATCATATGAGTCCACCTTTCATGTGATGTCTAAGATAAGATAGGATCTACTAACTTTATAGTGTCAAGCATAACATCAGAATTTACTTTTTCTATTGTAGTCGATGTCATTTTAGATAAGAGATCATGATTGCTATCATATATTATTGACTAGCATGCATGAAAGATTAGAAGGATTCGAGGTTGGACATCTAGGATCAGGCTGGGATAAGAGCGGAGGAGTTACTAGATAATGACTCATAGGACTTTGAGGATGTTGAGTCCACTACTAGTGATACTATGTGACACTTACACAATGATGATCATTTGCATACTAACACCGATTAGCATTAGGATTGTGCTTGATTATGATTGATGATTGTTATGTTGTGTTAATTTTTTTTGTTATTTTTCATTATTAAAATTTTTGTTAATGATTTTATTTTATTATGATTTATGTGAAATTATGTCATAACTCATAATGGATAATTTAAGATTATAAATTTGTAAAATAAATATTTAAAATCATAAATTGGTGACCAGTCGACTAGATTGGTAGCCTCTAGGCATGACCCAAGATGACCTGGTATGACATGGCATGACACTACTCAGCTCGATTCTGCCCAGAGTCAGGCTAGTTGGGCCATTCCATGCTAGCATTAATCAATTCATGTCGTGCCGGCACGACACGACAACCTTATCGAGTTGTGCCCGACATGGATGGGGCCTAACTAGGGCACCAAAAAATGGGTCATGCTAGCATGTCACGTTCCATTTGACACCTCTACCTAAATTGTGGGGACATGTGAATAACTCATGTATTATTGATTTGTTATTTTGCTGAAAAAGTACCAAAGAGATAATTATCAGGGAATAATAATTAAAGAGGGCCTAATAAATGATATCCATCTTGTATTCTAATAGGGAACTAAATAATTTTTACAATAATCTATTCTTCATTACGTAACCAACTATAGTAATAATCAGATAATTTAGACATGCTATTATGCATAATAAAATTAACTAACCTTATAATCTAAGATTTATACCAAAAACTTAGTTTTATCTTTCTGACTAGAGTAGCTATTGACTAACTATTAGTTGATTGAATTTTTTATACAATCTCTATTGGATTAATATCTAGATGAATGTTAACTTTACTATTTGTATGACCTATCTACTTACTAAATTGTATTGGATGAGAGACCATCCCCAATGAGCCTTTGAGATATTTTCTAATCCTAAAAATTTAATATAATAACAAAGTTGTAATACCTACATCATCATCGATGTTTCATTATATTTGGTATTGAAGAGATATGCCAGGTATCTTGTATTCTTCTGACATTTGGTATCCAAGGTATGTTCTATATCACGAGAGAGCAATTATTTTGTATCAGAGCAATTTCTTGTTTGATACATGGTTTCGATCTCTAAAATTTAGTATTATGATGATTGCTTATTTGATATCGAGATCTTTACATTACTTATTAGGATTAGATCATACTTTTTAGGCTACAACATGTATAAAGTAACAACATGCTTTATACATGTTGTGATTAGAAAACTCTGTGTTCAAAGTATCAAACTTGAATGAATTCAAAACATGTTTTATATGTCGCAACTTGGAATTATGAAGTCATGACCAAAAATTATGAAGTCATGACTTGAATGGAGTAGTGACATATATTTTGAAGTTATGACTTGAATAAAGTTGCAACATATTTTGTGCTGTTATGACAGGAAGATTTAAGTATTCAAAACACAACCCTATTCTTTGGTGTCATAACTTGAATGAAGTCATGACATAGGTATTAGGTTTTATATAAATGTAATAGAATGAACTACTACTACTACTATTGTGAATGATTAAAATTTTTAGTAAATTTATCTTGTGATTGTGCATGTTCTTTTTTTCTCTCCCTATATATTTCTCGTCTATTATGTGTGCTTCACCTTAGAATATTTCTTTTCCTCTTCACAAAACCATATATCATTATGGAGATTTCCTAACATTTGGTATTAGAGGGATACACTAGATATCTTGGATTTTTTTTTTGATATTTGGTATCAGAGGTAAATTCAATATCAAGATGAATCTATCATTTGGCATCAAAGTGATTGCTTGTTTGATAGTTGGTTTTGATCTCTAATAGTTGATATAAGAGTGATTGATTATTTGCTACTGGAATCCTTACAAGATAGTGATCATATCATTTTAAATATAAAATTCTATCATCTACCATAATATTATTTTTTGTAATATTGACCAATTCATTAAAATACCATTTTAAAGAACATATATACATGAAATTTCCTCTTGTCTATGATGTTTAATCTCATACATCTTCATTCTTTATTAGATGTAATTCTTTCCAAATCTTTTTTGTTAAAAATAAATCAAGTTGCATCTTATCATTATCTTTGATATTTTCAATGATATTAAGTAACATTTCTAAAATGGTGTCACATATTTTTTTTAATGTGTACTATTTAAATTATATCAAATTAATGAATTAGAATACAAATGAAGTTTTTTTTTTAAATAAGGTGATGGATACAATTTATCATGTACGTCTTATTTGCCACAAAAATTTTTACTTTTTCCCAAAAAGTATCTTCACTATTTTTTAACTCATTTAGAATTACTTTAATTTTGCATTTCCATCACATTGCCTATTATTTTTAAATTGATGGTCATTTGTAAGAAATCATGATATCCTACATAAAATTTTTTATTATTCCCCACCAAACCCATCCAATACTTTCTCTTGACTCATATATGAGCCTTGGGGCCCCAGAGTTAGAACATGTAAGATCTTCATCATAATATTTCGAATAGTGAAATTGTCAAAGATATCATGTTTCTGGGGTTAAATGACTTTCCTCTTTGCCAATTGAACTTCCATATTGTTGATATATCCTATATTATTTATAGTACGTCCAACATGCAAGATTATCTTCATGGTCCACCATGATAACATTCACATGAAACATATTTATAGTTATAAAACAAAGACACATGAAATTCTTAAAAATATCGCATTTCTATATAAAATGTTGCCGTTTGATGAACTAGTAAATTATTTAATTTTTCAACTAATGTCCTTATATATATATATATATATATTCAAATTTAATATGACTAGGAATCAATGAGTCAACATCATCAAAGTCTATATGATGCACAACCATGATGAAAAAATATAAAGAATAAGAATCACCAATGATATTTTATATGTATTATACATATTACCAAATGAATTTAACTCATTAAATGGTAGAAACTAATACATATTACAAGAATCATAAAAATACATGATATTGTTGATCAAAATATTTTTATAATGCACAATTAGTTGGGTGATTTAATTCACATCTTTTTAGTAGCTATGTCTCAAGTCATGGCATTAATTTTTCAAAATATCTTGATTGATGTATTTAATTTAATGTTGTAAAGAAATTTATTATCTATGCTTGGTTGATCAACTCATCTCCTTATTTTTTAAAAAAGCTTGTTAATCATTATTCACATATAAAATAAAACACAAGTATGCTTTCATATTTCAATCAATTCCTAGTTCAAGAACCCATTAATATGATTTCTTTGCAATGTAAAATGATGGCAGCATTGTTTTTATTTTTTGATGGGAACATTGTTTTTATTTTTTGATGGAAACTTAGTTTTCTAGATATTCCCTTTTTTAAATAAAGTCTGATGAGTTTTCATTCCAATTGATAAAATGTCATATTAAGATAATAAAAAATAATTCTTCCTTTTAAACTATGTTGATGTCTGCATTTCTTTGACATAATTATCTTCTTTAATTTCATTTAACAAATCTTGCATCACATTATCAACCTTAAATAAATGTTCCAACATAGCTTTAATTTTTTTGTTGAAGATAATCATCTTATTTACAATATAACTTTGTCTTGAACATTAATCATCTTGTTTCCCATGACATGTTCAATTCTAGCAATAAGGTGCAAATTCTTTACCATATAAATGAGCATAATTAAAGTTTGATTTTTTTTATTCCACAAACTTGACTGAGAAAATGTACTTATATTATATGTTATCTAATTAAAATAAAAGGTGATGCAACATCAATAATATTACAATTTATATGAATTAAAAACCATAAATATAAAAGCATATTTTGTAAAATATTTATTTTATTAAAAACATATATTTATGTCCTAAGTAGAAATTTTTAAAAGTGATGGATTCCAAAAATAAATGACATTGAACCTTGCAGAGTATGGGCAAGTCATGTGAAATTTGATATATATGAAATTGCTTCAACTTGCAAAATTGGGTGTACATATTTTCAATAAATCAAAACTTTATTTTAGCTCTCTATTTACTTCATGAGTTGAAACTACTAGGAAAAACTAGTTTCCTTTATTTAAAACAAAATCATCAATTAATTTTGAAAATCAATTATAAATTCAACATAAATTGAAAAAAATCACAATAAGTATATGATTTTAGGTAGCCCAAAAAAAATTATCAAAATACTCAACATCCACATGTATATCTCCAAGGTGCCAAAAACCTCAACCTCTCCTCTTGTTTTTCATCAATCATTTAAGGATTATGAATAATTCATTAAAATCTTTCATTTTGAATCATTTTTTTAATCCATTCAAAATCATAAAAGTTCATCAATAAGGGTGGCTCACCCTTTCTTGATCTTCATCTTAAATGAATGTCTATGAATGAGATGAGAGTTGAGTTAGAAATGAAATTACAATGTGTGGGGGTTAAAACATGAAATCATAAAAGTCCATGAAAGATCAAAATAATAATATCATATAAGAAATTTAGTGAAGATTGTTAAGTGAAAAACAAGTAACATAGTGACATAAAATAATAATAGATTTTATATAATATGTAATTGAGTGAATGTTATTTTATACTTTTAGTGTGTTGCAAAAACATATGAAAGATAAAAATCAAGGTTGTTGAAAATTTTAAAAGCCACAAGCCTATTATTGACAACTCCTAGCTATATAAAAATGTGATCAGATGTGTGTTTGGTCTCTCTTAGGTGAGTATATCAACAGTTCAACGAGGTTTGTATCAACATGAAACAATTTAAATTAACTTGAATTAATTTGAGTTTATTTTTTATATGTGTTCACTTGATGGTTTTTTATTTTCAATTCAGATACTAATAGGTTTTATTTTTGTGGTTTTGTTATTTGCAGGACAAATAATTATGCACAATGGTAAAATTAATTTCCCATCATAAGTGGTTTTATAAAAGTGAAATATGCACAAAGGGTTTGTGGGTGTGACAGAAAAAGAAAAAGGATAAATGGAGGAGAAAAAAAACTCTTCTCCTCCATTTCTCATGGTGTAATGTTTGTTGTGATATGAGAGAGAAAAAATGGCACTCACTCCCTCTACTAAAGCATGATGATACATCAATGAAGTTAGGGTTTTCTTTTAAACCCTATCTCAATGTTTTTGTTTTGCAATGTTGTAGGCTAATGTGGTGTTTATAATTGTGCCTGCTACAATGATCTTTAGTGATACTTATCCTTATTGCACGGACTCATATTGTATTTGTGTAGATTTAATACTTGTGTCGATTTAACACTTGCTGTTTTGTCATTTATGTACCTATTATTATGGTGATTTCATACTTGCCATTGTGGTATTTATACTCTTGCTGATATGGTGGTATTATTGATGTCATGTTGGTGCTTTATTTTTGTTGTTGTGGTGGTACTTTGTTGTTCTTGCATGTATCCATGTTTCATGCGTTGATGCCACTTCCATGATAAATATATACATTGTCGTGTTTAACATGCTACCATCTATTCTGGTATGTTGTGTTTAATTCTATCTTTGCACTTGTATTCAACATTTTAAACTATTTGAAACACACCATGCTAAAAAATAGTATTCACGCACCCACAACATAATTTATTATCAAAGTTGGCTATGTATTATGTACCATATTAATTTTGCATTAATTTTATATTCTAAAAATTTATAGTTTTAGTACATAATATATTTGTATGGAATTTTGTGCATTTATGTATTGTGTAAACATGAATAATTGTTGACTATGCTAAAATTGTATGTAGTTCGATTGTATTGAACATTTGATATTATACTTTGTGGAATTGTTTGGCTAATCTTGGTTTATGGATATTCGACTAATTTTAATTTAATTTTGGTAATATTTTAAAATTATATTAAAAGGTTTAAAATAAAAGTTCTACTAATGATCATAAAAAACATTTCTGCTACATTCAAACAAATCATTTTCCACAAAATGATATCATAGTATTAAATACCAAAATATTAGCATTAGAGTTCATGACTATCTATATGATATCTTATTTCTAGATATTTTATTAATTTTAATTTTCCTTTATTATGGAGGACCCCTCATTGCTAATTAAACTAAATCTAACCAATTATACTATCTAGACAAATACAAATATGAAATTCGCTAACCAAAGCTTTAAATCATGAATAACCTAGGATGAGAAGAATTACAACCTAGATTGCTTCTACTATTCACTAGTGAATAGGTATCGACACATACCACCATGTTTCTAAAGAAAAAAGTTCATATACATTGTGATTGAAACTAGAGTATGCATGAAAAAAGTATATTTAGGAATAAAATATTAGTTATAAAATGTCTAATGAATTTGAAATTTAATGAAATAGTAAAATGTCGACATGCTTAAATACCTTCATAGGGTGAGTAAACTAGTTATAACCCATAAAGATATTGTAGGAAGATGAATTACTTGTATGTTTATCCTTTAGCTCAATTTATGATAACTATGATAATTTTGTTGTGCCCCTGAGCATGTTACCTTTTGATGTTGTCATATTCATGCATATAGTTAATCATAACTTATTGTGTGAAAAAGTGAGGAGAAAGAAAAAGGTGAAAATTTTCCAAGAGTTTTGTTTCTGAGAAACATAGTAGGAGCACTACTATGCATGCACAAAGTAATAAAATGACTTATCCTTCTTAACGCAAGACAAGAAATTGAATGATAGAAAAATATTTTCATTATAATAAGGCAAGATATATCAAGAAAGACTAATCTACTTGCAAGGGACTCTAATGTGATCATTCGGGATAAGATAGACCCAAAAGAGATGCAAACATCATTGACTTTAAATATGATGTCATGTTGTCTAATAATGATAGCTCAACTAACCAAGTGAGTTAGAAGGATAAATAACTACTTGATTCAACTACATTATTTCATATCATGCCTCATATTAACTACTTTACTACATATACACATGGTGATTATGATATTGTAAAGATGATCAATTGTGACACCTATAGGATAATGAGCATTTGAGAGATATATTTGTAGATACATACCATATATTACCTAGTGCTACAAGATCTCTATTGCATTTTAGAGATTCATCTAAACTTGATGTCTATAGGTTTGTTAGATGATTTAAGATATATGAATCATTTGGATGAGATGGTGGTAAGTGAAAACAGATCAAGGGCATTATAGTAATTATGAGAGGTAAGAATGAGAGTATACTTTTATACTACTCATAAAAGAATATTTGGAGATATAATAAATATTATTTATCAAATGAAGGATATTGCCATATTGGTCTCTAACATAGGAGACTTAGTCACATGAGTGAGAATAACCATAATTTATTAACTAAAAGGAAGTCATAACACAGAAATCATTTCTAGATTGTTGTATATATTTTATGGTGATAAAAAGTCATATAATTTTTTTCCATTCTCTTTCTTCTTGGGAGAAGATCAAATATTTTTGCTCTTATACATTCTAATGTCTTCTCAATTTAGACCATAACACTTGCTAGAACTTTTTATTTCATCATTTTTATTAATGATTATTTAAGAAAGGTGTTAGCCACTATCCATCCTCAAGACCAAGGACCAAGTCTTTTAGGTGTTTAAAAAGTTTCATACCTGAGTTAAGAGAGAGACTAATATAATGCTAATCTTTATATACTCCGATAATGGAAAAAATGCATGGTCGATTTGAAAACTATTGCATATCCAATGAGATTAGACATGAAAGGATGAAAACCAAAACATCTTAGTTTAATGTCTTGACTAATATATGAACCACACCATTAAGTAGCAAGTCTGATACATGATTTCTCACATGTGACTTCTTAAGGAAATTTGGGATGAAGTTATGCATATCACTATTAATTTAATGAATATGTGTCTTATGGGTTCAGTCCTTTGGTGGTCCTCGAGTATTAATCTGTAGTCCACCCCCTACCAAGCATATCAATATTATCCTTTTTGACCAATAAAGAGCAATATTTTATACATGCCCCACATGTCATGTCCCATATGATTTGAACTTGAGACTTCCATTCTATATAGCTCTAAATCCTAGCACCTATGTACCTATTGACCTACTAGTATTCTATTTTGAGAATGAAATGACTTGAGTTCCAATCCTAGTAAAGTGACATGAGATGTAAGAGAATAAGTCTTGACCCATATGTAAAACTATACATCCTGATGGGAAAAATTGCAAGTAGGTCAACTGGAACCTATTGACCTACTTGAAACTATATAGACTAAATACTAGCTAATCCAAACCTACTTGAAATTATATAGATTGTAGGTTTCGAGTTCAAATCATATAGGACGTAACATATAGGACATATATAAAACCTTGCACCTTAATGAGCAAAGAAGATAATATTGATATATTTGGTGGGGGCAGGGTTACCAGTTAACACTCAGGAATAGCTCAGGGACTAAGGTTTAGTCGGGTCCACCATTTGTTATAATAGTACTAATACAACTTGGGTTATAAAGGGTATTTCATATAATTACTCAAGATTATTTGACTATAAAGTCTTCATTCATATTTTGAAAGATGAAAGATCAAAATTAGATGAAATTACATGCCCTTGCATCTTTCTTGACTACAACATGAAAAGTTTAGGTTTAAATTGTGTGACTCAATAGCCAGAAAGATTATGCATGAAAAGTAGAGATATTAATTTCTAGAAGACCATCTTATATAGTAATCATCCTAGTAGTGAGGAGTGAGCACCCACAAAGACTTTATTCGTGTGTACCTATGGCCTCCCTCTTTTATATATCAGCCTAATTATGTGGGTGGAATTGAATAGCCTTATAATAATATTGAACCCCATTATTTATCTGTCGATGAGGTGAATGACATTATTTTGGTAGTAATCAGGCAAATACCAATTGATTATGATGGTATTCATTAGCTCAAGCCAAGAAGATCTTCTAGGCATCACTAGTTATTCTCGAGATATTATGATTCTGGCTTACTCATGGATGTTGTCGAGCATGAGTCATTTCATGAAGCTAACTATTTTTTGTATAAATATGAATGACTTTAGGCAATGTAGGAAGAGAATGAATCTATGCATACTAATCTCAGTTATGATCTAGTTTTCTCATCTAAAAATAAGTAGACATTGAAAAATAAGTGAATCTTCAAGCTAGAACCAAGTAATTATGATTCTCAATTGGTATATAAGGCTAAGAAAGTCATAAAAGTTTTTAATCAAAAAATCAGTTAGATATTGATGATATCTTTTCTTTTGTCACAAAGATGTCTTTTTTTGAGTCATTCAGAGTATGGCTACCATCTAAGATTTAAAAATAGATTAATTCCATGTGAATATAGTATTTCTTTCATTGTGACCTTCATGTGATACTTTACATGAAACAACTTGAGAGATTTAAGTAGAAGGAAAAAATATATGATATTCAAACTCAAAAAAAAAATATTGGCTTAAAAAAGCCCCATTGTGTATTTATTAGTCATCAATAAAGTAATGACCAATCTATACTTTTACTATATGTTGATAAAATATTAACCATCGACCATAATAAAATAGATATCGATAAGTATTATCTAAGGCTATTATCCGAGATTGGTCATGAAAGACTTAGTTTACTTAGGTATATTCTAGGGATGCATATTATCTAAGATAGCCTTCAAGGTATATTTAGTTATCTTACAAATATTATGTGGAAAAATTCCTCGAGAGATTTTTCATGAAAGTGGCTAAGTCAAATTTAATTTCCTTACCCAAATAATTCAAGTTGAGTGTCAAGTATTATCGAAGGCTGATAATGAAATAGAATATATTAGTTGTATTCTTCATGTAATAGCTATCAATAGTGTATGAATGCTATGGTTTATTATAAAAGACCAATATGGCACATGTCATCAATGTCATGAGTTATTTTCTCTCCAATCCAAGTAAGTACCACTAGGTAATGGTGAAATATATCCTTAGTTATCTTCAAGATACATATTAGCCATCTCAATGTTCTGGTGGATGAAAACATATTATTCTTAGATATATTAATTTTGATATGATGGGTGAACTTGATTCAAGGAGGTGCATCTTAGGTTATTTAAAACCCTTTAAATGGGAGTTGCATGCTGAAAATCCAATCTACAAAGGTATGCATCACTACCTATCATGGAGTTTAAGTTTATTTTAACTATGAAATCCTACAAAGAAATCTTAAGGATGAAAATATTGCTAATAGACTTGGATGTGTAATAAGATCCATTCATTATATGATGTGAGAGTCAGAGTGTAATAAATCACTTCAAAATTTTATTTACTATAAGTTTTAGTACATTAATGTGAGATACAATTGAATTCAAGATATTATAGATGAAAACTATTTTATGGTTGAGAAAATAATAACAAACAAAAAAATCACTAAATTGTTCATAAAATTCTTTACTATAGTAAAACTTAATTTATTTATATCATGTGTTAGTATATTTCTATCTACTAAGGGTGAAAGGGAAGATTTATCGGGTCTGCCTAAAGTGGGAAAACCAATTCTAACTTCTTTAATATGATTTTAAATTACCATGCATTATTTTGAGTTTATTTATTTCTTAACGTGTGTAACAATTTATGATTTTTTATAATTAATTTAGTTATAGCTAATTTATTTTGATTTTTTTTTGTAGGGCTGGAATACCTATGATTATGAAAAACTACTTTTCCCATTATGCATGGTTTTATAAAAGTTAACAATGTAGAGTCGGAGCAAGGGTGTGATACAAAGAAAAAAAGGGATTCGTGGAGGATATAAAAAAATCACCTCCTTCTTCGTTTTTATTGTAGAACATTTTCTGTGCTGCAAGGAAGAAGAGAAAAATATCACCCTTTACCTCTACTAAAATATGGTTAAGACTTAATGGAGTAAGGGTCTTATTCTCAACCCTTCCTCCATCATGCTGCGATGTGATGTTCATTTTGGTATTGCCATGGTATTTATCCTTGTGGTTTTTGGGAACTTATTAGTAATTATCTTCATTGTTGTGATGATTACCCTTGTTGTGTGGAACTACAACATTTGTATGGATTTAATACTTTTTATTGGATTTAACACTTGTTGTACCACATTTGTACACCTATTATTGTGGCGGTTTCATACTTGCTACTATTATATCTATACCCTAGATGTTGTGGTATTTTATCCTTATTGTGTTGGTGTTTTATTCTTCATGTTGTGGTGGCACCTTGTTGCTATTTCATTCATCCATGTTACTTTGTGTTGTTATTGCTACCATGACAAATATATTTATTACATTCTTATGTTTTTACATGCAATCACCCTTTCTATCATACTTTTTTTGATATTTTAGTTACTAGTATGCTCACTATTTAACACTCATTCAAAATACACCATGTAATATAAATTGCATTCACATATTCATGACATCATTTACTTTCAACGGTGGTTCTCTATCATGCACCAAATTAATTTTCAAAAAATTTTAAATTTATAAAATTTATTTTTTTGGTGCATAATATATTTATGTAGACTTTTGTGTATTCATCTTTTGTTTCAGCGTGATTAAGTCTCTGATTATGCTTATAGTATATGTCATTCAATTGTGTTGAATAATGAAAATTGATCTCAGTAAAATTGTTTGGTTAAATATTTATTTGTGGGCATTCAATTGATTTTAATTTAATTTTAGTAATCATTTGAAAATAAAATAAAAATGTTTAAAATGAAAACTTTTAAATAATTGTCTTATAAAACCTCTTCCAATGTGCCCAATCAAACTATCCCCAACAATGTGTGGTATATGTGCGAACATATGTGATTAATATGACATGAAAATATACCCATTTAATGATCTCAAAATCTATAAGTATCTTATAAATTATGCATGCATACATATTTGACAATTATTTATATGAAAACAATGATGAAAACTAAAAAAGTTTGTAGGAAAAATAATATATATGTAGAAACCACACACACACACACACACACACACATGTGTGTGTGTGTGTGTGTGAGGATGTTGGAAAGTTTTAAAAGCCAAGGACTTTTAATTACTATCTCAAAGTAGGCTTGTACATTGCAATAAATGGCTGTGTATATAAAAAGGTAAGATGAGAATGAGATGCGTGACTTGTGTGTGAACATATGTGAATATTAAGGTATGAAAATGTACCCATAAATGGATTTTAAATATAAGTAACTTAGGGATTGTTTGATATATTGAAAAAATTAAGCGCTGAAAAATAAATACTGAAAAAATAAGTATTGAATTTTATAAGTGTTGAATTTGTATTATAAAACTATTTGATAAGTTACTGACAATTGAATGCTAAAGATAGATATATTGTTTGAGAAATATAAATGCTAAATACTAAAAATTATGTATTTTATATATTTACCTTTATTATCATTGTATTACATATTATCCAAGATAAATAAAGTTTCTAATAATATTTTATTTTTCACTACAATTATAAATTATTATTTAAAAGAAAATCATTAGAAACATATTCTTAAATAAATCATAATATTCAAAAAAAGACATAAATTTTTTTAAAAAAATAATCAAAATCTTTTTAAAACTATTCAAATTCTAATATAAAAACAAAAATTAATGAGCAACTAGTTAATTTTCTAGTTTCTCTCTCAAATTAATCATAAAAGAGGGTTAGGGTTAGGGTTTGAGTTGGTGGAGAAAGGAGGAGGAGAAGACAGATTCAGATTCACAAATTGAATTGTAGCGTGAATGAGAAAATAAAAAAAAAAGAAAACAAAAAGGACAAAAAGATCACTTTTAAAAAAAATTGTTTAAAATTTTCTCCATTCAATGATAAGCAGACCTCTACCTACTTATTATTTTCAATGGTTTTTCATTTAAAAATTTCAATTAAAAGATCCCTACAATTTTTTATCACGTTGAAAAATTAAAACCATCGAAAATTTTAATTTTCGATGGTTTGAAAAAAATTCAAATGGGTTATCAAAACATGCCCTTAATCATGCATGCATATATATTTAACAATTACATATATTATGCTAATGATGAAAATTAAACAAGTGATTCTTGATAAGCAATAACTACACAAGTAAAGCCTTTGGAACTTTAATTCATATAATATATATAATATAATATATATGTACACTACATCAAGGATATATATATATATATAAACAATATTATAAATAAATAAATAAATAAATAAATAAATATATATATATTATGCATACCTATTATATGTATATATTCATATTATGTAGAGATATACATATTACATATCTATATGTTTTATGTTTACAGAGATATACATTACATTTTAATGGATATTTATATATGGAAAAATATAAATAAATAAACACACACACACACACACACATCCATGTACTATATATATGTGGTAGTATATACACATATTACATTACAATGTGTTATGTATATTCTATTTGTACATGCATACATTGTAAATATCTATATGTTTTATATATATATATAAATCATAGTGTATATGGATATATATATATGTGTGTGTGTGTGTGTGTTTGTGTATGATATTGTGTCTATATAAATATATCTCCATGTTGTAGTGTATGTACATAATGAATTGTGTATATATATTCATTATAATGCATATGTGTAAAATCTATATGTTTAAATTGTTGAATGATTTTTTTGTATAGCTACATATATGTTAATGTTAATATAATTAGATTGTTGAAAACCATTTGCATAGATATCTATAACTTAATGTTATTATGTCTATATTTTTGCAATGCATATTTATATATATCTATAAGTTTAGATTCTTCATGGTCATTGGCCCATTATTATTTTTTTCTTTTACATTACATCATTTTAGATATCTATATGTAATATGTGAATCATGGAAGAAAATAGTGAGCAGATTACCAAGAATCTTTTTTTTATGATAAAATTTAGGTAAATCATACATGAACAAAATCTTAATAAATCAAAGTAGTGTTTGGAAGTATTTTACCAAATTGAAAAAGGAGGATGTTTGTAGGGTAGAGTAAGCAACATATAATTGTTGCAAATGCACTACAACAAAAAACACTATTAGTGATGTTTTTAATTCACCATTAAATTAATAATATGGCACTTCTTTAAAGCATCATATATGCTTCTATATTAAAAAGTATTGATTTACCAAGATGCTTGTTTCGATGATGCTCATTGTGCATCATTGATAATCATTTTCAATGACACTCCATGAGCATCATCGAAAGAAGCATAAAGATAAATCAATACATTTTATGACATTGGCATATATGATGCTTTAAGGAAGCATCATCTTTGAACTTACTATTTAAAAATATTCATTTAGTTTTTCAATAAACTTATTTATGTACTACAACAAATAATTTACAATAGAATATTAAATAAAATTGTAGCAACCAACTATTATTTTTTTTAAGTTTTATTTTATTAATAATAACACTCTCTTTTGGCAGAGGAATACCGTTAATACAAACTATCATCTACCATTAACCCTTTTACACCCATTCTTCAAATAAAGATAAATTACATTTAACCAATCTAATAAAATGTAATTTTATTTGTGCTATGGCTATGTTATTCTATGTCTCTTATCTTTACCTTTTTGTGCAAGGAAGTATTCCTTCTGAACGCCAATGGCTATCTTTATGATGGTAGCTAATCCATTGTCTTGCTTTCATAATCTTTCGATGAGTATAATAAGATTTATCTTGCTTCTTTCTATGTTTCTGTGCTTCTCTAGTGTCTTGTGTCTTTTAAATCTACATCTTTGATTCTCCCTCCAGCATTTTCCAGCTAGCTCGAGTCTTGAGTCATCTCGTGCCTTCTTTAATCTCTAGCAAGGTCTTTGAGTATTTCTATGGGCTGTCCTCCCAAGTGTTTATTATTGGTTGCTGTTAATTATATCCAGATTGACGATTCACCTGCAAGTTTTCTGCCCTGCACAAGATCAAGTGTATCATACACGTAACTGAACCCTTTATCCACCCTTCCATGTACAAACCAAATTAGCAATTGGCTTGATACTTCAGGAACCGATCCATTGCTGTTCAAGTTGTTTGGAGTGTTCTGCCTTCTTCCATCTTTTTGCTTTTTATTCATTCCCTCTCTTCTTTAACTTTTACCGGCTACACCTTGATACATATATATCACAAACTTCCAGCAAACAACCAGAAATAGACTTCCAGCAACACACATTTAAAAAAAAAACAGACTTCCAGCAACACACACTTAATAACACAGACTTCTAGTAAAATATAGCACAGACTTCCAGCAACTAGACTCTATATAATACCGACTTCTAACAATATCATTTAAACAGATCTAGCCTTCCAGCAACCAATTATTTAGGTTTAATACACAATTACCATAATCAATTTCTTTGGAAGAGGACACTTGTCATTTATGAATTAAAATATTGTGAAAATTAAATTACAAAAGAAACCACACATATAATTTTTAAATAATACAAATGAGAAATACAATAAAGCCTTATAGAACACATCTACATTCCCCAACAATGATGTTGAGGTCAAATGCAATAAAGTTTGCCCTTGGATTTTTTTAGTTTTTACGAAAGCATCCTTGTTTGTGTAAGTCCTTGTTGGGACACAAATGCTTTGCTAATAACACATGTTGCAGTATGTGAGGCATCTATCTTTAAAACTTGTAAGGATAAGTGCATGCACTTATCCTTATAATTTACAACTTCAAAATATGATTCCAAAACATTAGTGTCAAAATATTATATATATATATTAAAACTCATGATGAAAAAACATACAATGTACTTGATGTAAAAAATGAGGAGCAACCATACCAATATATTCATGGGGACCCTCTTATTCAACTAGTAATTCAAATCCAAATTTCACATTCATTTACTCTAGGAACCAAATTTGATGGAACACATTACAATTGCTCATTTATACAAGAGATGGAAATACCTATATATTAGTAGCCAGTTGGACCATCGTGCCATGCCATTCATGACACAAAAATGGGTGCCCATACTATGTCATGCGGTTATCACTTAATGGGAGCTCTGCCTCGGCCTAGCATGGCTTGATGGCTCGCCTGCCCTCAACCCAAGCATGCTAGGTCATGCTAAGTTAGATAGGGTTGTGTTGGGGTTGGTTGCTAGTGGCACGACACTACCATTGGCTAGTGGCATGACACTACCATTGCCTCATGGCTAGGCTAATCAATAGTGCAGTATGTAGTATGCAGGTGAACTATTGCAATGCCCACACCTTACTAAGTAGTGGATAATGGGCAACTGACACTAGCTAGTGGCCACAAAAATAGGCCACTACCCAAGCTCAATTGGTTTGTCTAGCCAATGGCTGAGTTGCACTAAAAGTAACACTATTAGTGTCACTGAAACACTGACTTTTATATTTTAAGTTAAACAATTATATTTTAAAAGAAAATTTAATATTTACAAATTTAAATATTAAAATTAAACTATATTGCATCTAAAATTAAAATGAATAAATTTCAGCATAAAATTTAAAAATACTTCTATTAAAGCTTTCGATTTCTCATTATGCCAAATAACAAAAAATTGAAAATTTTTAGAATTACATCAACAAATAAAAATCAATAATAATACATAATCTTCTAATTTTTATGATCAATTTGTTTCAATTGTATGGCTCAGTTTGTTATAAGTGATTCTAAAGCTAGTGCTAGCAATAGCCTCAATATCCACATGCTTGATGTCATATGAATCATCATCTACCAGTTGTTTGTTCACTTTATTTTGAATACTCATCCTTGAATCATTATAATCCTTTAAGCAAGAAAATGCTTGTATGATATCTGATCATAATCACAATCTCTTATCTAAAATAATATTTATAACCACATAAATAACAGACTCTAATGTTATGCTAAATACTAGATGGATCAATAAATCATGTGTCATCTTAGATATAATGAGATAGATGTATTTGCATAGTTATTACCAACTCAATATATCTCAATTCTTATTATCAACATATGATAGGTTATAATAGTAAGTAGTATCTAAGTACTATAATAGCTCAATCCTATTCGATGAACCACACCATTATTTTCTCCTAGCTAACTGAATGACATAGTCTTCTAATTTGAATACAATGCCTATGTCCATACTTAAAGGCTCACCAACATTATCATACCTAGTGTCATAATATATAAACATGCTATCTATTTTTTTTGAATCCAACTATCTAGTTTTTCTATTTGGTTCATGTAGGTGGGTATATATTTTAATATATTTACTATCCCTTCTACCTTAACCCTAAGATTCATGAAGTAGCCAAGTAATAAAGAGATAGAATGGATGACTAATACTTTAAATATTTGGTTTCTAACTCAATAGCAATGATACTAAAATTAGAGTATCCTCTATACTTGCTAAATATACTATTAATATTTCATATACACCCAAGTATAATGTATGTAGTAAGAGTATACATAGATAAATACATGTTAGTTGTATCATACAAAATCTTCAAGATTTTAAATAATGAAATTCATATATCTTAGCCTAAATCATCAAAAATAAATTTGTCACTCTTATTATTGACATAGTCAAATATTATATATTTATAGCCAATATATGAATCTAACATGAGATGAGTATAATTCTAATAGTATTTAATATCTATTTAGATTTTTTTTATTTTAGGTCTATTGATAAATATAGAGTGGGTAACTCTTGTTGTCTGCTTGTGTCATAAGATATTTTAGTGAATTTTTTATCTTTTCTAATATAAAGGAAACAAATTTTAATTTTGCTTGTACTATTAGGTTAATTATGTGAAATATATACCTAACATAAAAAATGTCATCTAAGGTTCAACCTTTAATGGTTCTGATAAACATATTAATGATAATATCATTATTTGAATTATTATCAAATTTGATACTAAAAATTTTATTTTGATTATTGTTTTCCTTAAAGATCCTTCTCAAATACTCATATATGCCAGTGTCATCATGAGAATGAAGATTCTTAGGAAATCCTAATTTTTTTATTAAGTTTTTAGTTAGAATTGACATTATAGTCAGTGAGGCATATGAATGAAGTATCATTTATTCTTTTTGGACATTAGAAATACTACTCCACTATGTTTTCTAAGTTTATTAATTACTAATTATTTTTTAATTTAAAATATTATATTATGTAATTCCTACTAGTAGGGTTAAGAATTCCTACTAGCTAGAAGTATGTTTTCATTATTTTAACAAAGCTAGAATATTCTAAAAAATTAATCAAAAGACATGTGCTAGTAAATTAATCTTGTCATGTATTCTTTTTCAAATTCATTTTGGTAAATGAAGAAGGTTAATGAACCTAAAGTTGATTCAACTTAAAAGACCCCACTGCTTGGTGGGTTTGCCTCAGATCCAATTAACCATATTTTTTGATGTAATGATTGACATGTATCTTTAATCAATACTACTAGTACTCTTACATGTATATATATTTTTATAAAATATATACTATATCTAATCTTTTTTGACATACCTAATAATTTTATTTTAAGTATATTTAAGTGTATCTAGACTATTTGAATTCACTGAATATTAGGGTATTTAGGCAAATTAGTAGAGATGATGGAATAAAAAGCTTATTTCAGCCTCAAACCTTTTGGTGGTATTGTCATTATCATATATGTCCAAGTCCAATATATATTCATTAAATTCACTATTTATCATTTTTTATATATGAGATTGAACTAGCAGGAAAATGAGGGTAGTAATTTTTAATTATTTAATTTTTTAATATATTTATTAATAAAAAATTTACTAAATGAAATTAATTATTTAAATCATGAATGAGAAAATCGAACCAAAATGGCTGGTCTAATCCAACCATCAACTAGTCACTAGACTGGTCTGATTCTATCAATAGGGATGGTATCCCTTGAAACCAGGATCAAACCAATAGGTCGATAGTCGACTAAGTAAACCAAAAGAACTAGGTAGTTTTTAGGGAATTGACCTAAATTGAACATGTTCATTATGCCAAATACTAAATATTACTAGTTATTTTGGCATATAATTTTGATATATTTGCATGAAAAATAACTTTAAAAAGAATAATTTCATGAGTGCTACAACTTACCACTTAAAAAATACACATAGTCACTTGAGTATAAAAATGGGACTTAAACAAAAATCAAGATAAGGAGAGGAAGAGAAAGGGTGGTAAAAATGAAACCAAAGCCAAAATACCTAGGAGAGATCCAAGAGCAAGGAATGATGCAAAACACAAGCATAACCTCTAAAGGGGGCATGAATTCAACCCCACTTAGGAGAGGATCATAGGAACACTAGATAAGAATTGTGGGTTTAGGGTTTTAAATCATAGATTCTTCTAAAGGGTATCATTCATTGTGAACCCAAAACTTTTCAAGATACATTTTGAATTATTTCGTGTGAATTCCTCCTTGATGTTTGGCTAAATTAAGGTCTAATTTTAGTGTATTTTATTACATGATATTTGGTTTGTGTTATGGCATGATTATAGATGGATATGATATCTATTTAGAATTATAATTAAGATTTTACTATTAGAAACTTTATGCATGATATCATGATGGATGGTGAGATGTAAGCCATGAGGTACACTCATGTATAATGGTAAGAAAGAAGTAATAACACTTCTTATTGTAATGCATGAAATAAACAAATATGTCAAAACCCAAAATTAAGATAAGTGTATTCATTGTGAGTATGATACTTGGACAAACTGATCCTCAATTGATATGGAAGTTTTATATGTTTTTTAAAAAGTTTCACCATTAGCGTGAAAGTCATGTGTTATCATGGTAGATGATAAAAGGTAAGTCATGAGACACATGTGATAGGTGGTGACTCATAAGGTGGTGAAAACCATATGAACTTTTTGTCGTACGAATGTTACTGTTAAGATTTTAAGGAAGACATATGACAATTGTCATGAGTATGACACGTACAAAGTTGAAAGTACAAATAATTATAAAACCATATAAGTTCATATTTTTATGACATGGGGTTAGAATATAAGAATACACATATGAAGCTATAATTAAGGGCGTTAATGAGTTGCCTAAAGGCATGAACTTGTGAATAACCTTCAAGTAGAGATGATTTGATGTTTTAATGATAAAGTACTGAGTGAATAATTATATGAAAGAACTATCATTGAGGAGGTCCCAATAAGTAACAATCACCTTGTATGCTAGTAGGGCACTAAAATATTATTATAATAAATTAGCCTTCATTTTTTAACCAAGCATAATAATAACCAAGAAATCTAGGAATATCTATATGTGTAATTAAATTGATTAATCCTTGAATCTAAATGTTATATCAAAAAACCCAATTCTATCTTTCTTCCTAGAATAATAGTCGACTAAATATTATTAGATTGAACTGCCTATATGATCCCTATGAGAATGATATTAGGATGAAAGTATACTTTACTACTTATATGATTCATATGTTTGTGTAAATATATTAGAGAAGAGATCCTTACCCAATGAGCTTTGAGACATTGACTAATCATAAAAATTGAGCATCATAATAAAATCATAACATGTTTTTAGTGCTACATTCAAAAATAATTAGTTTGGTCATCAATTTTAGTTGACATAACTATCATTGTAAAGGATAGTTCTATTTTTAGTAGTCTAAAAAACAAAATCTTGTTTAATATGCATTTTTTTTGCATAGCCTATCCAGTGTTCCTTTTTTATATTTGTTGGTATAGTTGTTTGTTTTACTTAGCCACAACTTCAATTGAGAGAAAATTTAGGACTGATATAACACCTCTAGACCTAGAGATTGAAAGAGCCAGAAGATAAGTTTGAGATAGAAAGTTGAGAAAGAACAAATTGAAGGAACAAGTAGTGATAGAGAAGCCCAAGGTGGAGAGAGATAAGCTATCCAATAGCCTAACCATCACCATACCTTGGGAGACTTGGTGACCAACTATGATTGACAACTACACTTGGATTTAGATGCAACCAATTAAAGCTAATTATTTTGAGTTGAAGGTGAGTCTGACAGTAATGGTTCAATAATATCTATACAATGGGAAGATATCAAAGAATCCCAAATGGGCATGTTGCAACATTTTGAGTTTCCTTGGATACTATCAGGTTATGTCTATTCTACTTTTCTTTGAGACACAGGGCACAAAGTTGGTTCTAATGCTTATATTAAGGTTCGATTGAGAGTTGAGATGAACTTGTGCAAGACTTTCATAATAATTTTTTTTCACCTCAAATCACATCATAGTTGTAGAATAAGATTTGCTAATTTTGGTAGGAGGAGCTAGATACCTTATATGATGCATGAGACCATTTTAAAAAGTTGTTGATGACATACCCTAAACATAGGTTTGAATTTTGGTTTAGCCCAAACCTTTTACAATGGGCTAAACTACATGACAAGGTTCACCATTGACATGTCCTCGGTGGGTCAATTATGAATAAATTACCTAAAAAACATATTTTTTATTGAAGAGTTATCAAATAACAACTACCAAACTTCAAATGACTGTGTCTTTGAAAGAAAACAAGCAAGAGAAATAGAGTTGGATAGATTAACCATGATGGAAGCAAAGATGAAGGTTTTTCTTAAGAAGTTGGAAGCCCAAGAAAAGAAGTAAAAATGAGTGAGAGAATTTGTCATTTTGCAATAATAAGAAATGGTGAACATTGACCCTATTTATCAAGGGGAGGAGGCCAATGATTTGAAAAGGAAATTGTATGTGTTTCAACCCAATACTAATATCTTCATACACTACCATTCGAACATAAGAAATTATAAAAAATTTTTATATGGAAGCTATGGTAGTAGGGAGTAGAATATTAGACATATCTTAAAGAAGTTTAGGAATAATTTGATGAAGTACAATATTCAATGAAGATCAAACTCAAATTATCAATATTCATGGGAAGAAAAAAAGTCTTCTATCAATGATAAGCTGATAGCAATACTAACCAAGATGAAGAATCATATACAAAGAATTGAGACAAGATTATAACACATGAATATAAAAATGAGAAGTATAGAGAATCAAATCCTACAATTAGTAATATTGGTGAAATGTAAGATCAATAGTGAGCTACATCTTTAGTTTGTAAACTATCGAATATATATATGTATATATATATATATATATATATATGGTAATATTAAATGTTGTTTAAATATAAAAATGGACCATAATTTATTTCATGACTTTGGAATTTTAGTAGATTTTAATGAAGAGTCATGAAATCATATGTTATTGGAGGTATTTGGAATCTTTATGATTTATGAGTCTTTGAGTATATTTAACATCTATTATTGGTTGAAACTCTACTTATTTAGTCGTTATAATATTTTTATGCCATGATTTTACTACCTCAATAGTACAATCATTCAATTCTATAATATATTCTTTTTGCCTGTGATATTTTCATGGTGTTATATCCTACTTATCTCATAACAATTAAATGACTATGATATAAATTTTATATTATAGTAAGTACCATACTAGTAATAAAAGTAATGACTTTTTCCCAGCACCATAACTTTATATTTACCAATATTTTTTATCTTGAAGCTAAAAGTATGGCCTTTTACCAAAGCCATGACTTCTGAGCTATAGATAGGTACAAAGTCAAATTTACTTAGGCAAAGACTATGATAATTATCAAGCACTTTTACTTTGGATATAGAATATTATATTTGATATTATTCGAGCGTGGTCACTTCCCATGGCCACGACTCTTATCCTTAAGAAAAGTCAAAGTTGTGACTTTGATGCATGGGCTAATTTTCAATATCACAAACATTCTTAATGTCATGACTATTTTTAATGTCATGACCATTCTTAGAATAGAGACCATATCATTCACAAAGATGTCATTCCCAACACAATGACCATTCTTAGCTCTACTTTCGCATAATGCACAAGAGAGACTATTCTTAGTGCTATAATCATATCCACGACCATTGGCTATGATATTCCCAGTTACATGGCGATTCTTAGTGTCATGTCCATATTATGCACCAGAGAGATAATTCTTAGTATCATGGTCATTCTCAGCACTATGACCATATTATGCACAAGAAAGACAAATGCTAAACCCGTAGGCATTCCTAGTGTGGTAACTTTGTGCTACAAAGATAAAAGGCATAAGTCACAAAAATTTTCCAACACTTTAATTTTGTATTACTAAAAGATCATGATGAATTCGAGGCCATAATCACTTTTCTGAGATGCAACCTCAAGCTCAAGAGATCGAGATCAAAATCATGTCATATTTCGAAAGTCATGACTTTCTACTTAGAGAAATACCAAAACTTTAGAGTATAAAAAAGAAAAGAGAAACTCTTTTTAAAGGCTGGAAAATTTGAAAAATTTTCTCTTCTTCTCCACATGCATCATGCAAAAGTAAAACACATCAACCAACCCTAGAAGAGATTTCTACACTATGTAAGAGATGTAATAGTATGTAAAGGATACAAGACATAAGCTAAACCATAGAGTTGAGAGGAATGACTCTCAAATCTCTCCCCATCTAAGATATATTCAAAAAAATCAACCAAAATAGTATGAAATTAGGATTTATGTCATAAATTCTTGTGAGTATTGTCATTGAGAATATGAGATTCATGATACTTTTTCTCATATAACTCATGAATCTCTCCCTAATATAAAGATAAATTGAGATTTTTGATTTGTGTTATTATGATTTATGTGATGTTTGAATGATTTTTGTGATTATTAAATATGTTTAGTTTATATTGAGTAATGGAAATGGATGTATGTGGTGTTTAAATAGAACTTAATTATTTAATTTATATTGGGGATTTGACTATTGGTGGATTTGTGTATGTTGTCATGATAAATGATGATTGGTAAACCACGAGACTCAATCATGTATAAGGTAGGAAGAAAGTAATAATCCTTCTGACCATAATATGTGAGACACCCTTATACATTGAAAAATGAAATTTAGCATGTTAATCATTGAGAATAAGGTACTCATAAAGACAAAAACATGTATGCTTTTACATGTCACTCAATTGTACATATCTTGTTGGCATGAGTTCTTCAATTACCTAGTTATGGAAATCCAATTATGAAAATTCATAGATTTAGGAAATCCCTTCTCACAAGGGTCAAACATGATTATAGCCATAGACATTATATAGACATAGAATAACTTCCTAAAATAGTTTATTATCTTTATATATTGTGCTCTATTATATGTAATGAATAAGAGAGCTCAAAGTTATTTTTGATATGGTATCAGATTGAGATCTTAGGTTCCTTGTTTACTGATTAGGTAGGGATCAAGTTTTTGCTTGGTCTTCATGCCAAGCTCCACAGAAATCATTCTTGATAATTTAACTTAAAAAAATTAAAGATGTCTTGTCAAGGGTCTAGATCTCTTTTTCTAACATCAATGATTCTCCGATGGTTCCAATCAGCATCAAGTTGGATGACTCCAACAATGGATTATGGTTCCAGGTTATTGAGATGTATTTATTAGCAAAAGACAAATAGGGATACATCAATGAAGAATACCCCCAACCACTAGTATGAGACTTTATTTCCACGACATACTTTTATGAAACTGATACCTCATAGGTATACGAGCTTAGATATCATGTATCTCAAATTAAACAAGCAGGTAGATCTATAAATAAATACTATAACCAATCCAATGAAATGTGCAATTGCCATACAATGCTACAACTCCATGTTATAGAGGAGTGAGTACATATATTTCTTTATGGACTAGATGATCAATTGGAACATGTTCGGAGTGATGTTCTTCATCCAAAATGTTTCTCTCCAATTGAGCAAGCATATGCTCACATTCAAAGGAAAGACCTCTGACAAAAGGTGATGGTATTGGGAGCAGAAGAAGTAACCAGTGGTGCTGTTATGGATACTAAAGGCAAGAAATCTGGTCAGTCACAAACTTTGCTAAAGTTTAGGTCTTCCTCATGATCCAAAGGTCAATTTGATGGGAATAAGTACACTCATTGTGGGAGTAAAAAACATACCCAAGAGAGTTGTTTCAAAGTACATGGCTACCCAGACTAATGGCATGAATTACAAGCCCAAAAGAAACAAGATGCTTCTTCAACTAAAGACATCATGGGTTGAGTAGTAGTGGCCATGGCTGAATCTCAACTATCCCATTTTCTAGTGGCAGAACCTTCTATCTCAACCCCAAATCAAGGTAATTTTGGTCAAGTTTTTTGTAGCTCTACTACTCATAATGATGGTGCCTAGATTATTAACTCCAAAGTGACAGACCATCTGACATTTGACCCAAATGATTTTTATAACACAACTTATTTATAAAGGACTAGCATTGCCAATGCCAACGGGAAAACTTATCCAGTCATAGAAGCAAGAACTGTGCCATTGTTTCCCTCTCTCTCTCATTACCTCACACACTTCTTGTTCCATCTCTTTCCAACAAATTGGTATCTGTGAGTCAAGTCACTAAAAAATTTAATTATGTTATACTGATCTACTATACTTTTTGTCTTCTTCATGATGTTCTCAGTAGGGGTATTATTGGGTGTGATACTAAGAGGGGGAGGGAAGGGGGGTAATATACTACTTATATGATCTCATCCTTGGTAAAGCACATCACATGCACCATTAGACTAGCAATCACAAATGGTGGATTTGGCTATGTCATAGGTGCTTGGGGCACCCATTATTTGGCTATCTCTAACATCTGCTCCCATCTTTATTTTCCCATCTACAGAATGTGGATTTTTAATATGATACGTGTATCAAGGGTAAAAGCCAATGAGTCGCTTATCCATTTAGCTTGAATACAACTAATACTCCATTTGCATTGATACACTTCAATGTGTGGGGACCATCCTCGTTAATTACTTTCTCTTGTCGCCATTTGTTTGTAATTTTTGTTGATAATTGTACTCGAATGACATGACTCTATTAGTTAAAAACCAAAGATAAAGTTTTCACTACTTTCAAGTATTTCATGCTATGGTTCAGACTCAATCCTTTTCCAAGATAAAAAATCTTCATCATGATAATGGTGGCAAATTCACCAACCAAAGGCTTAAGGCCTTTTTCCAATAACATCGCCTCTTCCATGAGATGATGCTCTTAAATACCAAAACAAAATGGGGTCACCAAGAGGAAAAATCAGCATATTATGGAAACATCACATGCTCTACTCATCGAAGCACATGTGCCGAGTTGCCATTGGAAGGATATTGTGGCTACTTCCATATGTACCTAATCAATCGTATGCCATCTAAAATTTTGCACTTTAAAACTCCCTTACAATTCCTTTATACCCATATATACCTTCTTTCATTATTTAAGCTTATTCTTAGAATTTTTGGGGGTATTACTTTTGACCATCTCCATAAGAATCAACATACCAAATTAGACCCATGTGTCATTCAATACTTGTTCTTGGGATGCGGTTTACATAAAAAAGGATTTAGGTACTATGACCCCACTACTCATTGAACCTATATTACCATAGATGTGACATTTCTTGAGTCCAAAAATTTTTACCCTTCACCAGTACCCAATTCTCCTCTTTAAAGGGAGACTCAATTAAAAGTGTTGTATTGGTTGATGTCCAATAAAAACGGAAATAGAGAGGTTGAGCTGCATGAGGTACCACTAGAGAATGGACATATCAAATTGAGAAATGAAGCTGCAAATGAAGAATTAAAAACTACAGAGTATCCTTAGTCCCCTCACTCCATACCCAAAGGTCCTCCTCCTCCTAAGAATGTTCCATAGGTAAGTACTTTTATTGCACCTTTGCATGCTGGTGTCTTGGATTTTTCTACTAGTTATGTGTTTTCTTTTAGAAATAATCATGAGAAAGCACTTAGTTACATGGAGAAGTACTATTCATTGAGGGCTACACAGATCCAGACTAGACTGAGAACATCTTGGATAGAAAGTCTACCTCAGGCTACTTTACATTCATGGGAGGAAACTTGGTTACGTGGAAGAGCAAAAAGCAAAAGATAGTGGCATTATCTAGCACCAAAGCTGAGTTTTGAGGTATGGAAAAAAGAATATGTAAGCTTCTTTAGCTTAGAAATTTTTTAATAGAGGTCATTTTCCCCCTAGTTCTGCAATGTATTTATTCTATGATAACAAAGCTACCATTGACAAATCTCACAAACCAAACATATAGAGGTAGATCGATATTTCATCAAACAAACCTAGAAGAGAAGATTATTTGGTTACTGTTTAAATCTAAAGATCAGATAGCTAATATACATACAAATGTAATTTCTAGTAAAAACTTTAATGACTCACTTGATAAGTTAGGTGTAAGATATATCTACACAACAACTTAAGGAAGAGTGTTGGCGTGAGTTCTACAATTAGCTAGTTATGGAAACCTAGTTATAAAAATCATAGATTTAAAAAATCTATTCACTCAAGGGTCAAGCATAATTGTAGCTATAAATATTGTATAGATATAGAATAACTTCCTAAAATAATTTTTTATCTTTATATATTGTACTATATTTTATGGAATGGATAAGAAAGAAAAATTATTTTTGACATATCTTATAAGAACTAGTTCTCAAATGAAGTGAATATTTTATAGAATATTTTTCTAAGAGTTTCACTTTTAATACATCAGTTACATCATCATTATGTAGAAAAATGAAAGGAAATTTATATGACATGCATGAGTGGTTTTCTTTCACAAGCTCGTGATAGCTTTTTCAAATGCTTTCACTCATATGTTAATTATGTGAGTATTGTTCTTATAAATTAAAAAGTTCAAATACTTATAAACCAAATCAGTTTTCCGTATTTATGACACATGAGGCTAGAGAAACAAAATATACATATGAAGCAGCCATCATGGGTAGTTAATGAGTTGCCTAAAAGGTATGAACCTTTAATTTAATTTTGAGCAGAGATAATCTATTGTTTCAATGATAAAGTATTGATGTGATAACTATGATAAGAGGATTATTGGGATGAGTTCAATAGTAATAATTACCTTATATGCCATTAGAGAAAAGGGTTATTCCATACAATATAACATTTGTTCTATATCTAAACCCAACATTATTTTAATTATTTCAACAAGAATTATACAAATCAAGTAGATAAACTCTAGGATCTAAGTGTCATACCAATTCCTAAAATATCTCCCCAACAAAAATTATGTTGTCTCATTGTTAGTTGACCAAAATATTGATATGTTGTCTCATTAATATGGATCTTTATTAGTGAGAAACTCTTTCCAATGAGCTTTTTCAATACTATCTAACTAATAAAATTGGTTTGCATAACAAATTTGCAACATATTTTTTATGTTATTGTTGGGGATTGTTTAGTTTAGTAAGTTAATGTAAGTTGATATAATCATCTTTGAGAAAGAATAATTCTTTTTTAGTAGTTTAGATAATACTACTTTGATAAATTCTTTTTGGATCAAATAGCTTGTCTTGTTATCTTATTTGGTAAGTTGATTATTGTATTTTGTAGCTTTCTTGTCCTTTCCATTTTCACCCCTTATCCATATTTTATGATCAAAAGCTCTATGAATGAGCTAACCTCTTTAGACATAGAAATTGAAAGAACTATGAGAGCTCTATGAAAGAACCAGTGATGATGGAAAATTATTTTGAGTTAAAGTCGTGTCTGGTAGGATTGATTCAATAACACCAATACATTGGAAAGATATCAGAGGAATCTAACCGGCATGTCATGATATGTTTAGAGCTTTGCAACATGGTAAAAATAATTATAGTTAGTTCTAATACAATAAGGTTACTTCTATTCTCATTCTCATTAAGGAATAAGGCATGTGATTGGTTACTATACTTATCTCATGGCTCCATTGGGAGTTGGGATAAACTCGTGAGGGCTTTTCTTAGTAAGATTTTTTTTCTTTGTTATAGATCTAGATAACCTAGTTTCTATTGAATGGAAAGAGAACTTATATGATGCTGGGGTTTATATTAATGAGTTGTTGAGGAGGTTCCCTCAACATGAATTTTAGTTGTAGTTCTAAACTCAAACTTTATATAATGAGCTAAAATATATGATGAGGCATATGATTGATATGGTTATGGGGGGTACACATATTAACAAATCGCTAAAGAATATGTAATATTTATTTGATGAGATATTAGAGAATAACTATCAAAATCCAATAAATCATTCATTTGGAAAAAGATTAGCTGGAGTATTAAAATTAGAACAATTCACCATAATTAAAGTGAAAATATTGGCTTTGCTAAAGAAGCTTGGAACTCGAGAGGAGAAGAAAAGAGAATCGGAAAAAGTTACTATTTTGCAGCCACATGAAATAGTGAATCTAGATCTCATTTATCAAATTGAGGAAGCGAATAGTTTGTAAAGAAAAATATATGCATTTTGGCCCAACAATAATTTTTCAAAATATTATCATCCAAATGTGAGAAATTATGAAAATATTTTATATGGATTATGGTGGCTATGGGAGTAGGTTGTAGAATATTGAGCAAACTCAAAAACTTTTGGAATAATTTAGTGAATCATAATAATCAAGAAGGATTAAGGACAAATTTTTAACCTCCAAGAAGAGAAGAGAAGAGAAATTGAATATGCAAGAAAGTATAAATACTATATGAATATAACTTTGAAAATAAATGATTACCAAGATACTTGGATAGATAAGCTTAAACCAAGATTGGATCAAAGTGTTCGGTAATAAAAAATATAAAGAATCAACTTGGATAATTGGTATTATTGATGAAGGGAAAAAGTTTTATTTAACTACCATGTGATACTAAGGTAAATCCAAAGAAGTGATTATCTATATTGCTTTGGAGTAAAAAGAACTTGAGCGGCAATGGATAGATCATGTTGATTCTTGAAATTCTAGAGCTGATAGCATTATTGCTTTCCCAAAAGGCATGACTCTCATTGAAAACTTTCCAAAAGAGAATCAACTTGGAAAATTGGATCACACTATAGTCATAATTCTTGAAATTCTTAGTGAGAACTTTCCACAAGTTCATACTAAGAATATTTTAAAAGTCATGGCTCCTATTGAATAGTTTTCCAAAGATGATGAGTATAGTGTTATGGTAACTTACAAAGCTATGACTCTAGTGGAAGTACAAACCAAACTCTTAACACTAGTTGTGAAAGAAAAAAGCAAAAAAAAAATAGATGAGCAAATAGAAGTTACACAAATCTATGAAGAGAAAGAAATGAATCAGAATGAAACTAAAGGTAAGCTTTCAAGAAAGAAAAGAAAGAGTAGGGTCGAGGACATACAACTATGGGTATCTCTGTCGGTAGCGGGAATAGAAAGAATCGCTTTTCCCTTTCCTGAATATGGGATTGGATCACCATGCGACTAAAATCCCACATGAGGGATCAACCACTTACCAGACATTTCTTTCTAATACCGTACCCCCGTCTGAGAAAAGACACGGTTTTACTCTTGCCCAAAGAAAGATTTAAGAATTCCTCAATAAAGGATGGAAGAGAGGACCACTTAAAGGGAGCTTAGCTCATATTCATATTGGAAAGGGTGGAACTTAGCTCATTCCTACTTGTTGATCCCCTTTATCCCTTATCCTACTCGAAGAATTCATTATTAAACTACCAGTACATAAAGGAAATAAAGCTACCATCAGATGGGGGGTAAACATGCTAAAGATACCATAATTCCATTATTTGATAATTTACATTACCAAAGGTTAGAGGAAATGGCATAGATCCCAGTTGAGAGACTGAATGCTGATACTTTTCATTAATAATTTTAAAGTAAAAGAAAGACTTTGTACCACTCTCGGATAATGAAATCACCAAATGCTGCTCAAAAAGACACTCCGGCCTAATAGCACAACACTTTCCTTACTCGTTGTGCTCCATCTGAGATAAGGAGCAAGAGGCTAGATGGAAGATTTCTAATCTACCAATCAATCTAGCTAGCATCCTATGACTTTTGTTCCAGTGGCGAAAGGAAGTATTTAAATCTCCTGCAGATAGAGGTTGAATGCTCTCTTGTCAGCCTCTACGCGTTCACTCTTTGAAAGCAAGCATAATGGCCGCACCATTAGAATAGAGATTTTCCCATCATGCTATGGGCTCGGCTAACCATTAAGTCGCTCATGCACAAATTCTTACTAAAAGGAGAGCCCGTGGAGAAAAATCTATCTCTGTCAATCACAAAGTCAAGATTGTAACAACCAATTAATTTCTTTGATATTTCTACTGTCTGGTCTAACCAATTATCAAGGTTTAATGGCCTTTGGATGCCTCCTCTTCCTTGCCACTCTCATTTCAATCCGCTACTTCCACTCCTCTGTTTAGTTTAGTTTTAAACTGAAAGGTATAGAAGCTATCTAGACTAGAAAGCTAGCATGGAAAGCCAATGCTTTAGAGCTCTTTAGCTACCTCTGCATGAATTATTTTTTCCATCGGAACACTATACCTCTTCTTTCGTCTTGTGATTGGATGAACCAGGAACCAGTAAGTGGCCTTTTTTTATTTTTCATGCATTTACCTCAGTCTCGTAAACACATATCTACTGCTTGTTGCCCTTGAAATTCCCAAAACAACCTATTTTAGACCCACGCCGAGAGTGTTAAATCCAAAAGCAAGATCCCGCTGCTGCCCCGGTCTGTCATAAGTTGGGTTCGCCTGCCTAGATCTGAGTCTCCTATTCTGTTTCTGTTTTAGAGACCTTTACTTTAAAAAGTCTGGTGCCTCTGTGATAGGACCCTATCATCAAGAGTAAGCTAATCCAGTTATGCATGTGTTCCACAGCTACAGCTCTAGTTTGAATCATTTGCCCGGAAAAGAGCTAGTCTTAAAAGTCTTGCATATACCGGGAAACAAGTTTAGTTGAGGCAGAAACTCTGGTTGCTTTGAGCTCCTAATCAAACTGACGGGCAGAGAGTGAACAACCTACTTTAAGTCGTTCTAATGTTGCTAAGCTTAGCTGCCTGAATACGACGAGACTCTCTTTAACATATGATGTCTTCCGGTTCTGGTATGACTAGGGTTCACCAGACAAAACTAAATAGCTAGATAAATAAAAGAGTCATTCCGTCACTACAGAATAGAAGCTTCAGTCTAGTTTTTGTTTCTCCTGGCGACCTAGCACCAGAGCATTCGAGAGATTTCAAGTCACATCCCTTGGGGGAAAGAGCAGCGGCATCATCAAGCTAAGCTATGTCATCCAAAGGTCATGGAAATCCGGACGTTGTTCCATCTCGAATTGAAGCTCGGTGTGCTCACCTACAAGGAAGGGTCGGTCACTCTTATTCGAACTGCCACGGTTAGGTCTCACAAAGACCTTGCCTATGTTCTTGCCTCGTCAACAGTACTTGCTTACTTATGAAAGCCACTTTCAATATAGCAAATTATTCGCATTACTCAGGGGATCCTGCAACCAACCATAGTAACAGCTGCCTGAATCAAACTCTTCCTTATACCACTACAAGCAGAGAAAGCGACATCCCTATCTATAGATAGGAAGACCGGACTCTTATGTGACATAAGAGAGAGAAAAGAAGAATGTTCTAACTCAAGTACACCAGGACATCTTAAAGTGTTCACTGCGCTTTACTTAAAGCAGTGGTTGGTTTGCCTCGTTATGGTTTTGGAGGCAAATCCTCGTAAGTTTATAGCGAAGCACGATTCACGGGTCCCTGGTAAAGTTGTCTCTTGGTGCTCATTGTCGAAGGACTTTGTCAAAGACATTTTAAAAAGACGTCAGACTGGATTACCAAGCCACCTACTGAGGGTGCGGTGTACTTTGAAAAGTACACTTTTGTTTTGAGGGGCTTTCTAATCTTGTAGGAGGAGCGAGTGTAGCTTTGCTTTTTTGGTTGTGAGGCTTCGCCGATTGAGAACAAAGCCTCGAAACCTTATTGCCTTTTTGATATGAATCCTTCTTCCTCTCCCTGGTGGTCGAGCTAATTTTCACTTCCTCTCTCTATCGTTAGAGGCCTTTGCCCCCTATGCGTAAAGGCGTCGGCTCACCAGCTTTACAATACAACAACATGCTAGCTTACTAAAAAAAAGATTGGTGTCATGGTGGGGGGGGGGGGCTTTTTTTCTTTCTTTGGGGAATTTCGTTCGAGCTACTTTGATTTAGTGGTTCCCTCTCCTAGGGGATAGGTGGATAGCTGGATTATGAGACTACCTTTCCGAGTGTTAAATCGTGAGTAACATGATCCCAGAAGTTGGGCATTCGGACACCACCACCTCCTTTCGTTTACTCGGATCCGACTTTCCTGGGATACTTGGAGAAGAATGAGCGGATAGGCCCTGCAGTCTCCAGTTCTTGCTTCGTAGCGGTGGATACTCAACCAAAGTGGAGTAACTTAATTATCAAGTTCAACTTAAGAGTCTCAGCCTTCTATAGTGTACGACTCATAAGCTTTAGATTTCGACCCATCTGTCATTCCATAATCAGGGACCAAGGCCGTACGTCGGAAAGCTAATAGCCTCCCATTTTTCTAATGCCTGCTTTTGTGCCTTCGTCAAGCTCCTTCCCATTTTTGAGTCCGACAGGATTTTCCAAGTCATATCCCATTTTTTTCATTATCTTCTTAGCAATAAGGCCATATTTGGAAAAGTCTGGCCTCCCTTCTGTAGTAAAAGGCTCCACCTTCAAAGCATATGTTTAAGTTGCCCTGTTTTATATAATGAGGCCCCTGCCCCCAGTCATTGGTACAACGAAGATAGCTCCTCCAGGTTTCTCAACTAACGAGTGGCACACTAGAGGTGGTAGTGGAAGACCTACACCTATGTGCATTGCCTGTTTACCCCATTGGGCCTCTTCTTCACTATCAGATGTGATGCTAATAGTGACCACATTAGATGAGCTTTTCCTATTCATGGCTACCGGAATGACCAAAAGGGCTTAGAGCTCGTCGTTATAATAAATTCAGAAGGTCTTTTCCTTTTTCTTGTGGAAGGTGAAGGATCCTCCAAGGCCTTCCCAGCAGTGGATTGTAGGGCATGTCATTATAAATCACATAACACATGATTTCATACTTCAAGTCTGCCAACTGACACTTATGGCGAATCTTACCAATCGCCCTTTGGGAGTCCGCATTGTATCCTTGGATGGTCATCTTAGTGTGACTTAATTTACTGGTAGGCATTCCCTAGTGAGCTAGAGCACGAAGAGGCATTCTAGTTATGGTGGACCCCCGGGTCTATCTGCACTCATGGTCACTTTGCCTCCCCAATGTACCTGGAAAGGTAGAGCGGCCTGTTATGTTTCATCTCACCCCCAAGTGCAACAGGTAGGTCGTCCTTCGAAAAGACTATGTTGGCAACCTGTAACTCTCTGGTGTCCATACATTCCTCACACTCTTTAGGCTTCTTCCACCTCTAGATCCAGACAAGTTGCAAGCCTTTGGTTTGGCACTGATGTAGGGCGAGTGGCCGCAACAAGGAAAGAGATAGATAGATAATTCACGCTTGTGCTTCGTTATTTCCTATGGATTTATCGTCTCGTTATTTCTCTCTGATCGTGATTTCTCACGTGTCGTACCATACCACTAAGGAAAACAAAGAACCAGGCTAGGCTACTCCTGTTCCCCTTTCTGAATCAACTTGTCCTTGCACTTAAAACTTGCGAGCGAGTGTCGATAGCTCCTTTTCCTGGGCAAGATCTGATGACTCCTGCCCAAATATTGATTGGCGGGTTATGAATTTTTATTTGCTACTGCCAAAGAGGCCAGGAACGAGCTTCTACTTTATCTAAAGAGAAAACCTATTCCTTTCTCTCTTCCTGATCAGTGGATTCAGAGTGATCAGGTGAAGATCCCCTTTCCGTTGGCACGGATGAATCAGTTACATCTTGTTCCTACTACTACCGAGTAGAGGACATTTCATTCACAAACCTTGATCTTAAAGGTGAAAGTGGGCCTTAGCCGACTGACCTGATTTACCCATTCTCGTTGGATGACCGACCCATTCTTAGACTTGGTGAACTCATGTCGTGATGAATTAAACTCCATTCCATGCCCTGCTGCTTGTCAATCAAATCGGAAAGTCGTTGGGTTGGCGGAGACCTCTTTCGGCAAAGAATTATACAACAAAGCCCGATTTGAATCATTATGCTCATAGGGTCCAATAGAAAACAGCACTACTACTAGTAAGATAGCGATCTAGACAAGTACCAAAAAAAGGGGCACAAGCAAGCACAATAATAAAAGCATGCAAGGACGTGTGAAGGTTGAAAAAAGAAAAGTGAAAGGGGCATAGAGCACAGCTTCGATTCATTTATGTGATTATTGAATCCCAACTTAACGAACAAAGGGAGGAAGTCTATCTTGTTGGTACGGTACCATTGACTAAACTAAACACCGAAAGAATATAGATTTCAAACAACAAATCAATGCAATAAAGTGAGTTCAGGATTGATAATAGAGTGAATAGAAAGAGAAAAAAAACATGGTTACGCTTTCGAAGCTAGCTAGCTTAAGTTAAGCCATTGCGCGCAAGGGCACTAAGAGCTACATTCATTAAGATAGATTGAAAGTCTGTAGTTGACAAGAAAATAGAAAATGAAAGGTATTCAAGTTACATTATCAGTCTACGGAAGCTTCGGCTTAGTCACAATCTACCTTCCCTCTTATTTCAGAGGGTATGTTAGGAGTTCCCCTTATGTGAGGAGTGATTAACAAGTGAGGAAAACTCTATCAAAGGTATAAGAGTGGACTTCTAACTAGTAGCTAGTCTGAGGTAAATGACTGAATGATTGGTAATTTAGTTCAGGACTGGTAATTTAATCATAGACTAAGCATTGTGAAGAGCTCAACTTATTATAATGAATGCAATGATTCTGAGCAAATTTTTGAACTCTAATGAGGAATGGAGAATCATCCATTAAAGTTGTGGAAGTAGGGATTTAAGCATTAATTAAAGCAAAGTAAATGATACACGTTGATTGCACGGATAAGCTTTCTTTCCTTCTAACGAAGGCAAGCCGTTAGTCAAAAGGTTAGTTACCAGTTCTTCGTTCATAGGTACTCCATTGCTCCACCTCTTCGGCCTAGTAACTATCTCGCCTTATAGCTAGGAGTGTTCAATACGAGTTGTAAGTGACTTTAAAAAGAGAACAATTTGTCAAGAGTGAAGTCAACAGAGTCGGTATAAACACCTAAAGTCGGCAATCACTCTTTGTCCAAAGTTAGGAGTTCTGTTACTAGTCATCGACTCTTTGAGTTGGGAAGGACAGTGTAACCATCCCTCGTTAAGAGGGAAACTGCTTCTAATGCTATTCAACTGGGCAATTTCATTACTTTAATTAAGCGGTAAAATCTTTCTTAAAGCGGAAAGACAGATCGCATCGCTTAAGCTCAGGCAAGGTAAGCAAGAGCGCGTGCTAAAGACGAATAGCCAATCAGAGGGAGGTAGGAAAGGAACAGATTCGATACTAAAGAGCAATAGGGCACTCCTAAGCGAAGAAGGCAGTGAGCTCGGTTCAGGAACTTGCCTGCATGAATGAATCTTTCGAGAAAGCATGGTGCTTTGTAAACCGTCTAACAAGTGTCTTGCGAAGTTAGCGACTATAGTTTAATTTTCAGGATGACTTCCCTAAGTTAGAGGGAGTTATGAGTGACACTTTTCGTCATCATAAGTATAGAAAAAGTTTGGGACACAAAGTTTGCCCTCATGAGGCAGGGAAAAACTAAAAAATGTGTCTTTTACGTAACTTGGATAGCTGAGTGGTCAATCCTGCACCAATCGTTGATGTGTTGTCTCGCTCGAAAGCTATGACCTGCATAGAGGTGACAATCGGGTCGGGATGGCCCGGCACGAGGCCCGGCATGGTTAGGTCATGCCTGGGCCGGCCCGGCATGGGAAAATCTCGTGCCCGGGTCAGGCACGGCCCGTGCCGAGGCCAACCGGGCCTTGTGTCGTGTCTGACCCGGCACGGTTTGGTGGCCCGTGGCATGGCACACCGGCACGGGTGAACCTGCACCCTTCGCCCTTCCCACAAAAAAAGACCGCGGGTCGGGTCCAATCAAACCCGACCCGCGGTCCCCCGAGCCGACCCGATCCCCCCCCCCAACTGGCAAAAAAAATCATAAAAAAATATTTATGGTAGCAGTTGGATCTCGCCTCCAACGGCTAGGGGGCAGAATCCAACGTCTCTCATGATTCTGCCCCCTAAAAAATTTAAAAAAAATCAAAAAAAAATCACTTTTTTTAAAAAAAATTATTTTCTATAATCTATAAATTCCACCCCACTCTCTATAACATTTATGTTTTTAATAAATGCATTTTCTCTCAAATCTCATATTTTCTCTCTCAAAAATCTTGTGCCTCTCTCTCGAGACTCGGGAAGTCGGGATTTCGTCATTTGACATTTGGCCTAGCTTTTCGGGAATATCAACTTGGGTTTTAAATTTGAGCTAGACTGTGGTGCACCGTGCACGTGATCGACCTCACTGCTTGACCGGGTAATTTAATTTAAGTTTTTTTGTTTACTTTCTCTCTCTCTCTAGTCTCTCTCTCTAGACCTAAAATAGATAAATTTTAAAATAGTGTCATGATTAAGAAATATCCAAAAAAATGACAAATACTAATGAAACATATTTAAATTTAGAAAATGAAAATATTACACAAAGGTCAAAGGCTGCTAAAACTTTGGTTTCTCCAGTCGTCTCAACCCAAACTTCTAAAAAACAAAAGACTAGGAGGACTTCTGTAGTTTGTACTCATTTTAATATAATATAAAAAAATGTTAGGGGTGAGGAAGAAGAAATGACACAGTGCAAATATTATATGAGACTTTTAACATGTAAGAGTTAGTTTGGGATTGAGCTCCTTAAGAGGCATGCCGAATTATGCACCAAAAAACATGGTCCATTAGATCATAGGCAAACCCAACTTGGCACTGCATTTTTTGAGACTGGATCGAGTTCAGTCTCAAAGTTTACTCCCTTCATATACTCCAGCGAGTTGGGTATAGACGGCATGGCCAGACTTATCACATTGATGGGTCTTCCGATCAGATTTTCGGAAGATCCAAGGGTTGTGCACATCATGCAGACATATTTTCAGCCTGCTTATCGTAGGATTCCTAGGTCAACATTTAGGAATGACATACTAAAATTGTATAAGTTAGAAAAACAAAAAATAATTAATGAATTTATGGCATATAGTGGAGTGGTGTCCGTGACGTCCAATATCTGGACAAGTCACGATGAATCATCTTATGTATGTCTCACCAGCCACTATGTAGAATCTAACTGGATAATGAATAAAAAAAATTTAGGATTCTCTGAGATTCTTCATCCTCATGATGGCTTGGCTATTTTTGAGTGTATGATGAAAATCTTTAGGAAATATAAAATTCAAAATAAAATTTTTAGTGTCACATTCGATAATGCATCTAATAATGGAGTAGCGATTAACATGTTTATTATGAATATTAGAGACGCACCATTAGGAGAGATCTTTCATGTCAGATGTATGTATCACGTGATTAACCTGATTGTTCAAGTGGGTATGAAGGTTTGTTCCCCGCATTGGTTAATATACGTAATGTACTAAAATATATTCGCACTCCCCGCAGACAGCAAGAGTTTGGTAGTCTCTGTTTGTCTGCGAATCTTAAGAAGAAGAAATTCCAATCGGATGTTAGACATCGTTGGAATTACACGTACCTAATGTTAGAATCATGTGTTGGATATGAACACGTGATATCCAACTACGTCAATAGTAAGAGTGACGAACTTATTATTGATGACACTGACTGGGCTTCAGAAATTTTATTTATGAAATTCCTGAAAATTTTTTATGACACGACGAACATGTGTTCGTCGGTTTATACGCCCACAACTTGCATTGCACTCCGATGCATATGCAACATTAGTAGCATGTTTAGGAAGTATCAAGCTGACCCGACACATAGTCATATGGTTGTAGAGATGGAAACTAAGTACTTGAAGTACTGGTCCACCATTCCATCTATTTATTACCTTGCTGCATGCATGGACCCTAGGGTTAAGGTGGAAGGGGTAGAAAACACCATGACTTACATTTCCTCGTGCATGAACCTAGAAGAGCCACCTGAAGGGTTCATTCACGAGAAGTTGACTGACCTGTTCACATACTACGAAACTAGGTATGGTGGTGGTAGTAGTGAGACTGTGATTACTGACATAGATACCTTGTTTGGAGATGGTGATTTTTTTCATTCAGCTAGCAAGGGGGAATTATAGGGGTAGACCATCACATACGAGCGAGCTTTCTCGGTACATAGATACCGATTACTACTCAATCCTATCACATTCTAATACTAAGAATCTTGATATATTACAGTGGTGGAAATCATATGAGTCCACCTTTCCCGTGCTATCTAGGATGACACGGGATCTACTGACTCATCTGGTGTCGAGCGTAGCATTGGAGTCTGCTTTTTCTGTTGCAGTGAACGTGATTACAGATAGGAGATCGAGATTACGTCCAGATATTGTTGAGGCATTGGCTTATTTGAAGGATTGGGAGGATTTGAGGTTTAGTATCCATGATCATGCTGAAGATGGGACTGGGACTGGGACAGGGACTGGAGCCGCATCCACTGTGATAGCAGAGGAGTTGATTGATGATGATGATGATCCATATGATACTGATCTTGATGTTACGACTGAGGGTGCTCATGATATGTCGATTGACGATTGATAATGATCTACTGATTTTTGATTTCAATGTTTTGTTTTTTATTGATTGTATGCTTTATTTATACGTTAAGTTGAAACTTTAATTTGTTTGGTTCGGACCTTTGATATCTAATGACTAATTGGTCATTTTTTATTTGGTTTGCTTATGTTTTTTTACTTTTTAATTTTTTTAACATTATTTATTGATTTATTTATTTTTTTTGTTTTAATTTTTTATTTAAAAATTTATAACTATATTATATAATTCTAATAGATTTTAAACTAATTTTATTTTACATTATAAAAAAAATTACACTTTGTAAATTTAATAAATTTTAAACAATATTAATAATTCATATTATAAATTTATAATATTATACAATATCAATAATTTTATATAAAATTTTATAATTTATATAATTAAAATAAAAATTAAAATAATAAAAAATTTAAAAAAAATTTAAAATATTTCTGGCCTGTACAGCCGGCCAGGCCCGGGCGGCACGGTGGGCCGTGCCGGGCTCGGCTTTTATAAACCATGCCGTGCCTGGCCCGGCACGGAAGCACGGCCGTGCTCTCAAAAAATGGGCCGGGTCGAGCCGGCCCGACCCATTTTTTGACACATCTAGACCTGCCCCCTAAACTCGGTATCCACTATGCTTGATGGTTCACTCCTCCGAAAGCTATTGAAACAAGTCCTGATCCGAAAATTCTCTTAAGGGAAAACCTTAAGAAAGGATTTCAAGCAGGGTCCTCTGCTGGTGTATTCTTTATTTTTATTTATTATGGCGCTTCCAAGTTGATGTTTTTTTAGTACGCGTGCCTCCATCCCAAAAAAAGATGTATATTCCAGACATTCTGTCGTGGGTGCTACTAGAAAGAATTGTTATTCGACCGATTGATTTGCATTTAATTATGTAACAAAGTGGTGGATCAAAGGCCTCATCTTTGTACCCTGCCATAGAGGATGAGCCTTCAAGCGTGCAAAATTCTTGTTAAGAAAGATAGGAATAAGCTTAGTCACTGGTCACGCCCCTATCATGTCAGGCTCGCCCTCTATTAGACGAGAAGTACCGGGAATCACGATGCAAGTTATGTGACTCCTACCGCCGCTGCCATAGACCAAGGTTTGAACAAGTCCAGTGGTTAACCTACAGGATGCCCGTGAGGGTCTTGACCTTTCTCAAACGAACTTCAAAGAATGACCGCTAAACATCAAAGATTTTCTTTCATATAAAAATACATGTATGAACCAGAGCTAGGGGCATTTTCCCTGTATCAATAGATTCCCTGGTGTTCTAGAAAGACCAAAAAAAGATCGACTTTCAGTGATTCGACCCGAATGAAAGCCACATGAAACTTTTGATGGCATTTTAAAAAGGAGAACCTTTGTACCGTGGATGTGACGTGTGAATGAACCTGATGATGCCATTTTATTTAAGCAATTTTGGAACTCATAACTGGTAAGGACCAGGCAGATGCTCTCAGAAATGGGTTTGTTAAGCAAGCATCAAAAGTTGAATTCTGTTTTTGCTTATATATAATAATATATAATAAATTTATTTAGAGAAATGGATGTAATAAGAATGGAATGAAACAAGACAAGAAGGCATGATTTAAAAAGACCTAATAAATAGGGTCATTCTTTTTGAAAGACGTAGGGGATGCACGATAGCCTCGACGATTCTCATTTTGATTCCGAGACTCTGTTTACCCAGTCGATGGGCCCCTTTTGGGACTCTCTTCGGTTTGGACTAATTCTGCTTGGGAACCAGTCTTACACGCCACCTATGGTTTCCTGGATGGTCATCCTGGTTGGGACATGTCTGCATGTCTCCAGCTTTATCCGGGTGAGGGCCCGAAGCAAGGCAAAAATCAAGCATCGAAGTGAGCATGTAAGAAGAAGTGCTTAAAACTCAGTAAATGGGTGACCACCTTCAACATGAATGACTTTCTGGAAGCAGGCTATGCCGCCACACCTCCCCTGTGAAAGAGGGATACACAGCTGATTCAGTTAATCACAAGTCAAAACAACCGCTAGGGATCTATTTGTCATTACCAAGATGGAGGCTTCGGGTCACCCTTTTTCTTCTTTCTTTGCTAAGCTATTTCATTTTTGGAGTTCATCCGAGTCTAATAAAAATTGATTTGTTTGAAAAGGTCTTAGTTTTGCTGCTTGTTCTTTTGTACGGCCATATGACAAGTCATTTGCGAACATTTCGGGAACCTTGTGTGGTCTTTTTTTTTGTTCAAAACATCACATTCAGTATTGCTGGTTTCTTTTTTAAAAAGCTAGCTCATTAGCTATGGGTCTTGTTGAAAGCATCTACTCGAGTGTCTCGTTAAACGTACCAGTCATCTCAACATTCCAAATTCCTATGTTTCTAGCCAGTAGCCTATTACGTAAACAACTTTGTCAACTAAGACATATATATTGGAAAACTCATCCTTTTGCCAGGTTCAGTAAAGAGAAAGAAAAGGATAAACCTTTGGTGATTAGTGAAGATAACGATCAATATAAGCTCAAACAATGGTGGTGTAGTTGGTTTCCTATGCCCTCCCCTCCTTGGAGGAAGTGTGGCAAGATTGACCAATTCCTGAGAGTCATGAACGAGCTCTTGCTGGCTGGCTAATTGGAGTTCTTATAAAAGTCAAATAAGCTGATTGAAATAACTTATGCCCATAATGGATAGAAATAGAATTGGCTAACTCCACTCGTGGCTCCTTTATCTTCTTAATTAAAAAAAAAAACTATTTTGTTTTTCAAGTGAGCAGCTAGTTCACTACTATTGAATAGCAGGAAAAAGAGGAAAACTCTTTAGTCAATCCTGACCTTGTATCCCTTCTTTCTAAGTAAGGGTACCGGTTAGCAAATAGCCTGACATTGATTAAATTAAAGAACTTGAGGAATGAAATTCTCTGATCTCAAAAACGAGGACTCTTTTGATCTTGGCTCATTTCTGAGCGACTCTTACTGGCTCTTAGTTTAAGACTAAAGCCCCCATCTCCTCCGTATTCTAATTGCAAAACTAAAGCTGGTCTTAAGCCAGTGTTTAGTGCCACATGACTAAAGGATTCCATTCTTTTTTCTTTACATTATCGTAAACACAACAAAACTATTCCTATTCCTTAAGCTCGCCAGCATACCGTATTTAAAAATAGTTAAAAATGAGTCATCGAGCCTCTTAAAGATAAAGCACTTTATCCACTTCTGTTTTAGGGGGCCCCACAGACAGCAAAAAAGAGGCCTTCAAATGCACCACAATTTCAAATCAAATAATGTCTATATACTACTGATACCACAAGTTGAAAGAGAAAGAACCTCCTCGGAAAGTTGCCCGGTAACTGCACTAGTTCTCTTCTTAGTCTTTATTAAAGACACCGCTTGGCCACTCTTCACTCACGAAAGCCAAAAACATTGACATAACCCATTCCTCTAAGCATGAAATTCACCAAATCTTCGTTAGAGTCGAAGGCCATGTTCTAGGCATCTTTTGCATTTTAATTGTCAATCTTTTGAGGTATGATTGTACCTTTTGCAAATTATACACCGTTACCAGAATTTTTCTGATTGTTGTTGTAGCTTCTTCTTTACCGGGCATGTGAGGAGCAAAAAAACTATCTCTTTCAATGGCGCATATACCTTTATCTTTCTTTTATCACTTTTCTATAAAGTCCAAACAGGAAATGGAAGAAATTGGATTCCCGGACATCAAAAATCTTATCAGAGAGGAGCCTTCATGGCGCTTGAAAGCCTTCCAACGGGACTCTCGCAAGAGAACACGCGTTAGGGAAGCGAAGAAATATCCTTTCGAACTGGCTTTTTGCCTTCCACACTATATTCAGTGGAAGCCCTAAGAAGATAATTCATCAGAAACATTTTCTCTTTCTGGTGCTGGATTCGAAGAATACTTCCAAGAAAATTGAAAGATCCAAAATGTTTTACTATACCATATTTAATAGGGGATCACACATTTCAGAAGGTATTATGTCGGATCAAGTATCAACTTGATGACTTTGTTGATTGCATGAAGTTTGAGTTTTGGAAAAAGTATTCCAATATCTTTTTCACTTCAAATGACTGATCAGACAATTAATTGCTCAATTGGTATTATTGAAGATATCTTGGTTAAGGTAAATATTTTTATTTTTTAATAGATTTTTTTGTATTGGATATGAAGGAATATCATTATTGAACCATAAATTTTGAGATGACAATTTTTGGCCACTAGACAAGCCATTATTGAAGTCAAGAAGGAGAGTTCACTCTCCACGTTGATGTGCAACAAATAAAGTTTAATATTTACAAATGCTTAATAGGTCTAGATGATGATAAGGTGGAATATTGGAGAGTAGACAATCTTTTCCATATGACAATGCAAAAAAAAAGTCATCTTTTGATAAAAGAATCTGTACAACTTTACTAGCCAGATGAAGATGAGGAAGATTTCACAGAAGAATAACCTTGAAGTTATGAAAGCGATGAAAATGAGTAAGATTATGTTGATGAGCCACTTTGAAATTGTGAAGGTAATTAAAATGTGGAAGATAACTACTATGAGATCACAACATTCTTTAAAGTCATGACTTTAAAAGAATCTAATACAAATAACTATAAGGGACTTGAGGAAACAAATGAGGGAGACTTGACTGAGATAGAAATTTTGGAGGATCTAATCAATGATAAAATTATGGCTATTCCCAATGCCATGAATTTCATGTTATGGGATGGGTTGGCCCACCAAAAGCTTGATGGAAAAGCTACAACCATTCCTGGCACAATGATTTTGGGGTTACAAAACAATTAGGCAAGAGAAGTTGATGGACAGAGTAAATAATTTGGCCAAGAGGAGCTAAAAAACAAAGTTGTGGCTATGCTTAGTGCCACAACTTTGGGAATATAAAAAAAGGATTAAGCTAGAACAAAATAAGAACTCATGACATTCATCAAATCCATGACATCCAAGAAAAGGAATGCTAAAGAAAGAAGTAATTTGATGAAAGACAGATGTAAGAAACAAAAAAGAAAGAAATAAAACAATATAAAAAAAGCTAGTATGGATGGTTGAGATAATTGATGAAGGTGATGAGATATTGATGGTTTAGTTATAGACATTAAATATAAACTTGGGAGGCAACTCAAAGATTTTTTTTTGCATCTGTGATATAATAAATATCATATATCCATCAAATAAATGATCATACAAACCCAACTTTCTCATAAGTATAGTTGTGAAACTCAAACTCTGTCACAACTATCAATAAATCCATTATATATTTCTCCACTATTTTGAGATACTATGACACTCAAACATAGTTATATAAAAAATTATGTTTTTGAGATGATATAGTAGATTATTTTAATTGAGGGGGAAGTTATTGCTCTATGATGAGCAATAATTTTAGTATGAGAGTTTGTTTAGTATATAAACTAAAAAATATTTTTGTATAATTTTGGTATTATTAGATGATATGCAAGCACATAAATGAGCCATAATTAGATCAATTTTATGACTTTCGAGTTTTGATATATTTTGATTAATAATCATGAAATTGGTATATTTTTAGAAGTATTTGGCGATTTGGTGATTTATGGGTCATTGAGTAGTTTTTGTGTCCATTATTGGCCAAAACTCTACTTATTTAATAGGACAATCTTTATATGTCATGACCCTACTACCTTATTAGCATAATCTTTCAATAATACAAAATATATTTTTTGGCAATGATATTATTATGAACTCATTGTCATACTTGTATCATAAAAATTAAATAGTTGTAATATTAATATTATGTCATGGTAACCAAATTTCCTACACATACTAAAAGTCATGACTACTTCTTAGCACAATGACTTTTCTTTACCAGGGCAATGACCTTTTGCCAAAGTCATGACTTATGGGCTATAGAAAGTTATACAGCCAAAGCTAACTAGGCCAAAGCCATAATAATTATCTAATACCATAACTTTTGGGAATATAATATTATATAAGAAATTACTCGAGTGTGGCCACTTCTCAAGGCTACAAATCTTACCTCAAAAGAAGGCCAAACTATGACCATTCTTAGCATCATGACTATTCTTATTGCCATGACCATTCTCAATATTGTGGCCTTACTCAGTGTCAACTATATTATGCACAATAGAAATCATTCCCAATATCATAACTATTTCAACACGACTACAATATTATGTACAAGAGAGACCATTCCTAGTTAAATAACCATTCTCAGTGCCATATCCATATTATGCACTAGAGAGACCATATTTAGCATCACAACCATATTATACATAAAATAGACCACTACCATCTTCGCAAGCATTCTCAATGTTATGGTCATATTATGTATGAGAGAGGTCAATGTCAAAGTCATGATAATTCATAGTACTACAACTTTATGCTATAAATATAAAAGGCACAAGTCAAGGATACTTTCCAGCACTACAACTTTATGTTATATAAAAATTAAGATTTATTCCAAAGCCACAATCACATTCTAGAGTCATGACCTCAAACTCAAAAGATTAATGTCAAAGATATGTTATCTTCCAAAAGCAATGACTTTTTATATGGGCTATTTGATAAACTGAAAAAATTAAGTGCGGAAAAATAAATACTGAAAAAATTAAGTGCTGGATTTTATAAGTGTTTAATTTATATTGTAAAACTATTTGATAAGTTACTGACAATTGAATGCTGAAGATAAATATGATGTTTGATGACTATAAATGTTGAATACTAAAAATAATATATTTTACATATTTACTCTTATTATCATTGTATTACATATTATCCAAAATAATTAGAGTTCCTAATAATATTTTATTCTTCATTATAATTATTAATTATTATTTAAAATAAAATCACTAGAAACATATCTATAAATAAATCATAATATCTAAAAAAACACATTTTTAAAAAATAACCAATAGAATCTAAATTTTTTAAAATTATCCAAACTTTTAATATAAAAACCAAAATTAATAAGAAACTAGTTGATTTGCTATTTTTTCTCTTAAATTAATCATGAAATAGGGTTAGGGTTAGGGTTTGAGATGGTAGAGAAAGGAGGAGTAGAAGATAAATTCATAAACTAAACTATAACGTGAATCAAAAAAGGAAAAAGAAAGGACAAAAAAGGATAAAAAAGGACAAAATTATCACTTTAAAAAATTTTGTTGAAAAATTTCTCCATTCAATGATAAGTAGACCTATATCTTATTATTATTTTCAATGGTTTTTCATTTAAAATTTTTAATTAAGAGTTCCCTAAAATTGTTTATCAAACACATTGAAAATTTAAAACCATTGAGAATTTTCATTATCAATGGTTTGAAAAAATTCATTGGTTTATCAAATAGACCCTTAGTGAAATACCAAAATTTCAGAGTATAAAATAGAAAACAAAAAAAAAACTTTCAAAAGGTTGAAAAAAATCTCTTTTCTTTTGCACACACACTAAGCCAATGCAAAAGCACAACAACCAACCATAGAGGTGATTGTGTCCTAGATTCTCATGAAAGATGTTAGTAAGAATTCAAGATTCATTCTCTTGTAACTCATAAACCTCTCTCCAATGTTAGGCTAAATTGAGATTTAGGATTTACATAATTATGATTAATGTGATGTATGAATAGTTGTCATTAATAAATGTATTAGATCTATGTCGTGGGATAGAATTTGATGGATGTTTGTATATTGTCATGGTGGTCGATGACAAAGTAAATCATGAAGCTCACTTATGTATAAAGTAGGAAGAAAGTGACAACCATTCTGGTTATGATGTATAAGACAAACCTACACATTAAAAACAAAAATTTTGCTATGCTTATCATTATGAGTAAGACACTCATGATGTCGAAAGCTACCGATCATACAGAGCCTCTTCTATTTGTCGATACAAATTTAGTGCAACTTCAAAACTACCTATCATACAATAAAAATGTTTTTGATTTACACTTCACTTTCCTATTTAATCCATCCACTAAAACTTTCTATATGTCATTTTAATCCTATTCACTTTGTTTCTTTTCTGCATTACTCTTTTTCAATCCATTACAATCATTTTGTATAAAATTCCAAATGATTTACTACTTTCCATCAGTCCAATATTCAGACATGCCACTCCTTCATTCAAGAATTTATAGATCTAGTCATCAAATTTTTCTTGAGTTGTGACAAAAGCTATCTCTATTTTATAGAGATTTTTTCCTACATCACATCATGCTTTCAAACCTTCTCCACTACTTTTGTGCATAGAAAATGGATCTCCCTTTTCAGCTCTTCCTTGTTTTTCTCCATATTCTAATGCACACTTTTAAACATATACAAAATATCCACAAATAACCACCAAGCGAAGCTAATAAATTCTTAATATAGACTAGCTCATATTTTCACATTCTTTCCTTTTTTTAGTCTATTGTGTGTCATCCATGATGAAGGGTGAATTAGAACAAAGTAAATAGAACAATGTAATTAGAAAATGGTGAATTAGTTGCCAGAAAATTCACTCTCGAGATATTCGAGAATTCTTCAAAATATTTTTCACATCAAAGTGATACACAAAGTGGTTGACATATAAAGATATCACTCTCTCCAGAATAAGCATAAAAACATGAAAAGTGGGAAATAAAAATGAGTATATAAAGTACAACCAAATTTTACTCACTTTAGTAAGTTCTTTCCTCATCAAATATCCATATTCTCTCTTCAATGTCACTCTCGAAGCCCTTACCATTCATTAATACTATTGTGATAGTTGGAAAATTTATTTTCTTATTAGAGTTTTGAAATCCATGCAATTTTTTGTCCCTAGGAATTCAAGCATCTTATTAATAATTTTCCTATCAAAATGAACCTAAGTATCTTTCACATATTACTTTTTCCCATGTCTATCCTCCAAATTTGCATAATTTTTTTTACAACCAACTCATTCCCCCATTCTCTAAACATTCAAAACTACATATAATTTTACTTTCTAATAATATCACAAAAGGGATGAATGGATTCAGTAAATCCCCTACATAAACTCTTTTTTTCAAAGCACGGAGTTTATCCATCTCTACCCAATCTCTATAATAAATGTTACATTAGGTGTCATGCCTTCATATGTCATTATGTGGTGCTAGGTCTCTATCTCCTTCCATTCTTTTTATGGGTCTTCGCTATAATATTTTTCTTTGATGATCTTTTTCCTTTCATTATTGAATCAACAAGCTGAGATATGATTTAGGGTGGATTATCATGGTATCGGTAGAAAATTAGAGTTTTTTTGTGGAGGAGATCCAGGGGATAGATATATATAATCATGACCTGATAATTAAATGTTATGACTCTATGGGTGAGAAGTGTAAGTATAAATATGAATATATAATTTTTATTCTCACAACAATCATAATTTATCACAATGATAGCGAAAACAAATTTTTGGGTTGCCTCCCAAGTAGTGTGACATTTAACATTCATAGCAAGACATTCAAAATTTTTCTTTCCATTAATAATTTTTATTATCCATGTTAACTTCTCAGTATACTGTACCCTACTTCTTTATTTCTTATACTTTTGGTATTAGTCATGGATAATGAAGGAATGGTTTTCTATACGTTCTCATCCATGGAATTAGTTTTTGTATGACTCTTCTTCTTTATTTTCTCCCTAGCATTGATGTTGTTAAAAATATTTTCTTTTTCAAATTGATGCTCACATAACTCATCAACTTTCTCCAATTCAATCACCAACGCCTTATAATCCACCTTAGCTTCTTCTTCTCAAATAGTTGAGGCCATGTCTTTGAATCCCTCTATATGATTTTCTACCACACTTTTTTTTAATACTAGTTACAAAAATTTTATCATTTACTTTATCTTCTTCTTCTTGAATTTGATGGCATATCTTGAATTTCATCTTCAAGATTTTTTACTACAATTATATTTATACTAGACATAGACATTTTATCCTTTGCTTCATCATCTTCTATTTGAATCACTAGGGCTATATCTTTACTTTTTTTTCTAAATTTGTAACCATAACAATTTCTTTCTTTAGCTACAGGGATTTCTAATGCAACACTTCTTTAGACCTAACCGAATTCACGACTTCTTCTCACTCTCTCTCACTCTCACTCTCTCTATCTATTGTCTCATCCTTTCTTCATTAAGAGTATATTCTTATCTCAATTCTCTCAGCAATTCAATAACTTTCAACCATCTAATAAGATTTTGAAGATTGTTGAGATTCATAATATATCATTTCCTCATGACTTTCATATCCCCAGGTCTCCATAACTCTTTTCCACTTAATAATATGGTTGATAATGGATGCCATATGATTTGTAATAGAAGTCACTTGCATGAGCATGATAAGTCTCATTGTAATTATATTATAAGTTTAGAATATTCTCTCTCACTTATATTATAAGTTTTCCAAAATACTTTTCATATGCTTCATTTTCCTCTCTTATGTATTTAAGTAAAAATTTCTATGAAGTTGTAGAAAGATTGGCTATGCATTCTAATTTTTTAGATTGATGAATGATAAGAAAAAAAAGAAAAAAAATACAAACAAAATCAAAAGACAACTATTTATGTTTAAACAATTCAACAAGATTTAACTTTTAGATTTAAGAATATTTATCAAACTCAATGTTATCTAAACTATGACAAAGAAATTATCTTTTTACAAGAATAATTTTGTCAACTCAAAATGAATTCTAGAAAAGTATGTAAAATACATATTATGCTATATTATGCTATTTAATTTTGTTAGTTAGATTATATTCTAAAAGCTTATTAATGAGAATATCTCATCAACTTGGATCTATAAGTATATGGGTCAAACAAGTATAAAAATATATTTTTATCTAGATATTGATCCCATTAAAATTATATTAGTAATTTGGTTATTCAATATTGAGACAACCTATTTTAGTAAAATATATACTTAGATTGCTAGACAATCTTATGTTCATAGTATAATGTTTTAATCTATGTGATGTCATTTATGTTACTCAATCTATATTATGTTGGACATAGAATGAAAGTTTATTTATTATACAATGACTCCTTGTCCTAATGATATAAAAAGTGGTTGTCAGTAGAGGTGTTGAACAGATCATTCTCCCCCCTTCTCTCTCTCTCTCTCTCTCCCCTCGTCTCCCCATTTCTTTGCCCCTCTCTCTTTCTCTCCCCACCTTCTCTCTCTCTCTCCCCCTCTCTCTCGCCCTCTCCCCCTTCAAACTTTAAATATCTTTCTTTTTTGCTTTCCTTTCTCGTGCATTATCGTATTTTGCTCCTTTTATCTAGTATTACCATAATATCTATAAATCTTTATCATGTTAAAAATTGTTTTTTCTATTCATGCAAATTCTACAAATGCATTACCTCGATATTCATGATATTTAATTTTTAAATATTCATCTGTAAGTAATTTTATTTAATTAATAGTATATTTTGAAGTAATAGAATGTTTAATTCAAAATAATGATTGAGCATTATTTTTTTTGTAAATAAAATAGGGCAAAATGAGTTCGGATCATTAGTGGATGTACAAAAGGTTTATTAATGGAATTTTGAATAAATATTTTTTGACTATGCTTGAAACTTTCATCAATTTTGCATGTAATCAATCGAGATAGATGGATGGAGAAAAAATTAAGTGTCCATGTAATCATCACAAGTATCAGAATATCCCTTTTCATGATGTAAATACTATAAGATACCATTTGGCTAAATATGGTTTTGTGCCAAATTATTTTGTTTGGATTTATCATTGTGAATGTATAATGGCTCTGAACATTGACCAAAATGAGGGTACTGAATCATTTGCTTGTGGTGAAGAATCATCAAACACATACCATAGAATGATCATGAATGTTGTTGGCGCTAACTTCAATATGGATTACATGGATGAACCACCTAATCCTGAAGCTCAAAAATTTTATGAAATGCTTAAAGTTGCAGATAAAAAGTTGTGGTCTGGTTGTAAAACACTTTCACAATTATCACTTGTGGCTCGGCTTATGAGCATTAAGTTAGAAAATCATATGTCTGAGAAATTATTTTAGCAGGCAACAGAACTGATGAAGGAGATTGTTCCGGATAATAATTTGATCACTAACAACTTTTACAATACAAAGAAGTTACTACAAGAATGGGTCTACCAATAAAAAAAATTGATTGTTGTTTAAATCGATGTATGTTATAGTGGGGTGGTGATAGTGATTTAATTAGTTGTAAGTTTTGTGATCATCCTTGATTTAAGAAGGCACCTCACGTTGTAGATACGAGACAAAAATTGAAAGTTGCAATTAAGAAGATATATTATTTTCTATTAATTCCTTGATTACAGAGATTATATGCATCAAATGCTACAATAGATGATATGAGGTGGCATTCTGAGCATGAGGTTGAAGAAGGGGTAATGCGTCATCCATCAGATTCACATTCTTGGAAGCATCTTAATTATATACATCAAGATTTTGCAGCGGAAAGTCGAAATGTGAGATTGGGTCTCTACACTGATGGATTTCAGCCATTTGGAAAATCTGGACAATAGTATTCAACATGGCCAGTGATAGTGAAACCTTATAACTTACCTTTGTGATTGTGTATAAAGAAGCAATATATGTTTTTGTCAATATTGGTTTTAGGGCCAAAATATATGAAAAACATGTTGGATGTTTTCTTACAGCTTCTTATTGCAGAGTTAAATCATTTGTGAGATGTTGGCGTGAATACATATGATATCTCAAATAAGCAAAATTTCATTATGTGGGCAGCCCTTATTTGGATGGTAAGTGACTTTTCTACATATTCAATGTTATCTGGCTGGAGTACTACAGGATGATTTGCATGCTCATATTGCATGACAAATTTTGATGCATTTACCTTCAAATTTAGTGGTAAATAGTAATGGTATGATAACTATCATAAGTTTCAACCTACGAATCATCTATTTCAAAGAAATAGAAATACATTTCGAAAAAATAAAACTATGATGACAGTTGCACCAGTAGTTCATTCAGGAGATAATATTATGACAGAGATTTAGAGTTTGAGTTTGAAGAAAGTAACTAAAAAGGATGCTACAAGGAGTAATGCACCAGTGGGCAAAATATTTGGCTGGAGGAAACATAGTATATTTTTGGACTTGCCCTATTGGAAGTCCAATTTAATTCATCATAACTTAGATGTAATGCATATTGAAAAAAATATGTTTGACAATGTTTTCAACATTATCCTTAATGTAGACGAAAAAACAAAAGACACTTTAAAATTTAGACAAGAGTTGAATGATTACTGTCAGCATCCTGAATTGAAACTGGATGAGACAACATGAAAATATTTTAAAGCTTGCTACATACTTGATAAGAAGGCAAGACAGATATTGTGTGAATGGGTTAAAAATTTGAAATTCCCTAATGGATAGGTGTCAAATATGGATAGATGCATGGATATGAAGAATCTTAAGTTATTTGGAATAAAAAGTCATGACTGGCATGTATATATATAGAGATTAATACCAATTGCATTCCGTGAATTACTTCCCCTAAGTGTTTGGAAAGTCCTTATAGAACTTAGTTTTTTTTTCAAATAGCTAACTACAACCTAATCAAAATAGATGACATGGTGAGGCTAGAGAATGTCATTCCACTTATTATTTGTAAGCTTGAACGGATATTCCCACCAAGTTTTTTTGACTCAATGGAGCATTTTCCGGTCCATTTGGCATATAAAGCAAGGATAGCATGGTCAGTGCAATACATGTGGATGTGTCCTTTTGAGAGGTAAATACATATAATTTGCTGTGTATTATTATTTCATACATAAAGTAATATAGTAATTTAATATAATTGAAACCTAACATTGTGGTTGTAGGTATATTCGTAAGTTAAAATTGAATGTTAGAAACAAGACAAAGTTGAAGGTTCAATTTGAAGTGCATATTTAGTAGAAGAAGTATCATCATTTTGTTCTTATTATTTTAAGGGTCATGTCAATACAAAGAATAGAAATGTGTCTTGGAATGATGGTCATGTGATGGTAGAAGATGATTTTGTGGACAAACTATCTATCTTCAAGCCCCATGGAAGAGCATTTGGAAGAGCAATGAAAAGATATATGATAGATGAAGAGTACAAAGCAACCCGGAGCTATGTTTTACTTAATTGTGAGAAGGTTGCACAATATATTGAGTATGTGTACCCAAAATGGTTGCAGGTTTAATCATAGTTTAATTTTATCTTTAATATGAATTATTAAAAATCGATATACATTTTTCTCTCTCTTTTTATATTTGTGTAGTATTTATGTTGAGTAGTTAAAATATAGGCAACTAAAAATTTTCAGCAATGATGTCGATTATATGCTAGAAACTGAATTTGTGAATTGGTTCAAAAATTATGTAAGAATTATTAAGTTTTAAATTTTTGAATTATTTAATTTAATAATATCTTTTATTTGTTAATATCATTTTTTAAATTTATGTCACAAGCAATTGATCCTTCAAATGGAGATTCAAATATTTTCATTCAGAACTAAGTAAAGGCTCATTTAGATATTTGACAACCTATCTTGGGTATTTTGTTAATGGATATAAATTTCATACAATCGGGCATGATTCTTCTAAAACAACAATGAATAGAGGTGTATGCATTAAAGGCTCGGGTTATAGTGTAGATGAGATTGATTATTATGGTCAACTCAAATAAGTTATTGAGTTGGAGTATTCTGGACTCAAAAATAATAGGATTGTATTAATTAATTGCGAGTGGTTTGATCCTATACGAAATGTGGGCACAAAGATTCATTCAGACAATAAACTAGCGGATGTTAACCATAAATGTAGATATAATTTATATGAGCCATTTATTATGGCAGTTCAAGCCACTCAAGTATATTATTGTACATATCCAAGTTTATCTCGTGATAAGAGTGATTGATGGGTGATTTGCAAAATAAAAGCTCGATTAATTTTGAAGTACCAACATCACAACAAAGAAGTGCAGACTTAGATATTGCACCAGTATTCCAAAAAGATGACATAAATAATATTAAGCTTGTGCATGTAGATGTAGATCCAGAACATTTATATGACTTAAATGGTGGCCTAATAGAAATTGAAGATGATCAATTTTTATTTGAAGATGAGTTCGAACTTCTATCGGAATCAGACAAAATATCAGAAGATCTAATGGAAGATGACAGTGATGCTGATAATTAAATTGTTATAATGTTCTTATAATATTAAACTATCAAAGACTTTCTATATTTTGTTGAAATCTATCGGTGTATTTTATTCTAAAATGCATGCTTGTTTATCATATCTCAATTATTTGTTCTATGTTTTATTTTATATAGCAGATGGCGCCTAAAGGATGTGGCCATGCTGGAGGTGGACGTGGACACATATATGAACCAAATTCATCTAATATGTTACATCATGTTGTAGAATCAGTACCATCTCATAGCCACCATATTCAGACTTTAACATCACAATCACCATCTTCATTTCTATCACCATCACCATCATTGAGACCTCTACTATCACCTTTATCAGATGTAAGCCTACCACACATTGTGCTTCCTACACACACTTTTGATCCATCTTTATCTTCTACACCACATTTTACATCGATAGTTCCCCCATTTACTAAACCAACAACATCATTAAATAATGTGCCTTCCTCTACAGTTATTGCAAAGTTAGAAATTGAGATTGTGGTTGGGAGGTAAAAGAAATATGTAAATATGACTTGAGAAAAAAATTTGATATTACTGTAGGTGGTTTTTTTTATATTGTTATGATTTGTTTGTTTTCAATGTTATTTATTTATTTGTACCATTTTATTCAATCTCACAAGTGTTCGACTAAAATTACATAGTCTTTCAAGAAAATGGCTGATTTTAAAGCCTTATCTTGGAAGAAATTTCTGAATCGACAAAAAAGTCTTATTTTAATGACTTTCATGTAAAAATAACAAAACAAAAGCATAGAAAAATAATTATCTAATTACTTAACTATTATGTTGGTTATTATTCAAGTAGTAAATAATTATGTTCTTATTGTTAATATAAATTCTTTTGAGATTTTTCTATATATAGAATCAGTGCACATGGGCACCCAAATTTGATGGAAAGATAAAGTCTTTATGGAAGATCAAAGCGGCTCAACGGTATTCTAATTTTATCCATAAATTAAAGAATATGAAAGAAATGCCTGATTTTATATCCGAGGATGACTGGCCCTAAAGGCTTAAGTATTGGGAGGAGCCAGATGTGAAGAAAAATTCAGATATTACCCGCAAAAATTGACAAAGTGAGGTAGCTGGACTAGGTACAAGAATCTGTCAACACACAGGAGGGTCAAAGTCGAGCATTGAGCACGCTCGAGATTTAGTACAATTTTAAAATTTTAAACATTAATATATTTAGTGGTTGTCCTAATAATCCAATAAATCAAATCTCTGCAAGGTTTTATTAATTTTGTTAAATTTTTTGATCATTTGTTTTTTATGACTTAATAAAAATATTTTCTAGGCTAGAGAATTGGGTCGAGATCCAAATTTCTATGAGATTTTCAGAAAGATGAATGTGAAGAAAGTGGATGGTCAGTTAGTTGATAACAAGTCTCAGATGATTGCTATAAGAATTTGTTATATTAATAATACTACAGTACATTTTGAAAATTGTTTGGAATGCAAAATATTTATTTTATTTTTTGTATAACTAGAATAGTTTTTTTTTTATATTTTATCACATAACCTGATGGAGGAACGTGTGACAGCTGCTCATCAACAAGTTGAGAGTTCTATAGATCTTCAACCAGGTGACTATGATCCTATTTATTTGGAGACCATAGGAGGTCGTAAAAAGCAGCGAGTGTACGGAATCGGTTCAAAGGGAGTGGCATTTTGTTGTAGCAGTCATGTTTCTAATTCATCTCTTTCAGTAATGGTCGATGAGGCAGTCGAACAACAAGCAATGGAAACAAAGGAACTTATTGTAGTTGTGGAGACCAAAATGAAAAAGAAGGATGACAAGATATCTAATTTGAAGGAAGAAATATATGAAATTGAAGAACAGAAGGATGAGTAGTATACTAATTTGATGGAAGAAATGTAAGAAATTAAAGAAATGAATGATGATATGAAAGAAATTAAGAATATAATTTAATAGCAGATGTCTTATATGGAGTCACAGTTAGTGGCATTGGCACAACAAATAGCATTCCAAGATCCAGCTATGAAACCTCGTAGGAGAGACTAGCATTCCCTACAAATTATGAGGATGATTTTGTATGAGAATTATTTCTGAACTGTTATTTATTTTTGTCTATGTGTAGCAAATAATTATGATATTTTTTTGTAGGTTTCAATTTTTTTTTATTTTGGCTTTGTTCTTTGATTTTCTGATTAACCTAATTATGAATCTTTGCAGGACACATTATGTGAGACACAAAAAATTCTGATTCAAGGCATTATGACATTGTCACGGTCCTTCCAATGCATGGGTCCCATATTTACTAATTTCAGGTTTATCAAAAGGAGGCCTAGCTTATTTTATTTTTATTATTCCTAAAATATTTTATTTCTACACTCTCTTTCTCTCTAAACATAATTACTGGACATCTTTTGGATTTTTGTTGAAGCTGTATGACAATCAACTTTAATTTGTATCTGTTCATGTTTATAATAACTATTTTTATATATTTGTGAATATGTTTGTGTGATTCCGAATTTTTTGGGTAGAGTTATAGCCTATTATAAGTATGTAAAAGCCTATTATCAGCAGTGGTGCAGCGGTGGCGATGGCGGAGGCAGCGGTTGCGACATCGGCAGCACCGACAATAGCGGCAATAGCAGTAGCACCGGCAGCAACAGCAGTAGTAGTGGCAGTAACAGTGGTAGCGATATGAGCGGCGGCGACAGTAGGAGCAGCAGCAATAGCAACAAATATGGTATATACGTACATATAAAGTCAGTATATACGTACATATAATATTGTAGTATTTTATGTACATATATACTGAGTATATTTGTACTTAGTATATATGTACATATACTGCAGTAATATATGTACGAGTGAAATGCTAGTATATATTTACATATATACTGTAGTATTATATATTTATCAAAATATAAATTTCTTTATTTTAATTTGACTGAATGGTTTAAATTTCTTACAGATATGATATCGCATTATTCTTCATACAAAGCTTGTATAAGTGATGGAAATTTTCACTAGACATGACGTGCCGTGACTCAAACAGCTTTGTCGTAGTAGAAAAATAGTGAATAAGTGATCGGAGGAGCAGAGGGAGAGAAAGCAATGTCAATGAATGGATAGATTATACTTTATGCACTGTCGGTAGATACATTCATGAATAAGATATGATAAAATTTTGTTATTTTTTTGTTTTAATTATGTAAAATATTAAATTAGAATAAGTTATTAAATTGTTTTATTTTTTTTAATTATAAATTATCATTTATAGTTACTTTTTTTTATTCAATTTGATATAAAAATATTAAATTATTTAATTAAAAAATTTTAAAATAAATTAAATTCTGAAAATAGTTTTGAAATAAAAATAGCTAGGGAAAATTCTCTAGCTAATTTAGCTAGAGATTTCTTTATTTTAACAAGAGCTTTTTTCTCACTAAATTTATCTAGCTATGGACTATTTCCGTCACTAATATTTAGCGACAAAACACTTTAGCTTGGGAAAGCTCCCGTCGTTTTATCCATCTAGTGATGGAAAATCTCATTTAGCTTGCTAATTTAGGTAGGGAAAATATTTTTTTAGCTAGGGAATTGTCCCTAGCTATATGAAATTTTTCTTATAGTGCGTGCCGGGTTGGCTCGGTATGGTTTTGGGCTACCCAACCAAGCTACACACTACAATGTCGTGCCTAGCCCAGCATGGTTTCTTCAAGGCTAGGCTTGGTATGGCCCATAGGCATGGCTAGGTTTTTATAATACCGAGTCAGGCCAGTACGGGCTAGAACGGCCTGTATGGGCCGGTTTAAAAAATAATTTTTTTAAATATTTTTTTTATTTTTTATGTAATTAAAAAATAGATAAGTTTAAAAATTTTAAAATTGTAAATTGTAAATTATAAATTGTAAATTGTAAATTGTAAATTGTAAATTGTAAATTGTAAATTGTAAATTGTAAATTGTAAATTGTAAATTGTAAATTGTAAATTGTAAATTGTAAATTGTAAATTGTAAATTGTAAATTGTAAATTGTAAATTGTAAATTGTAAATTGTAAATTGTAAATTGTAAATTGTAAATTGTAAATTGTAAATTGTAAATTGTAAAATGTAAAATGTAAATTGTAAATTGTAAATTGTAAATATAAAATTGTAAATTGTAAATTGTAAATTGTAAATTGTAAATTGTAAATTGTAAATTGTAAATTATAAATTGTAAAATTGTAAATTGTAAATTGTAAATTGTAAATTGAAAATTGAAAATTGAAAATTTTTAATTGTTTAAACAATTTTATTTTTATATTATTTGTTTTAATTTTGTATTAATTAGTAGATTATTTATATATAAATTAATAAAATATTAAATAATTACAACTTAAATATGAATAAAAATTTAAATCAAATAAACATGTCAAATCAAATCAAATGACAAATACAATGTAAATAAAAATGAGTAAAGTATAATACATCGAAATAAAAAATCAAAATCAGGCATAACGCATAAGCATAACATAAGTGTCGCAATCCGACAATCATCAACCATCAGGCATCAAGTGGCAACAAAATGTTATCAATCATCCATCATCGAATCATTATTATCCTCAACCTCAAAATCAAAATCACTATTATATGGATCATCATCAACAATCAACTCCTCCGCTTTCACTACAGTCCAGTCATAGCACAATCCTGGATGCCCAAACTCGAATACTCCCAATCCTTCATGCATGATAAAGCCTCAATAATAACTAGATGTAATATCGATCTCATATTCGAAATCACATTCATTATAATAGAAAAAGTAGACTCCAATACGACACTCGATATCACAGGAGTCAATAGATCTCGTGTCATCCTAGATAGTATAGGAAAGGTGGACTCGCATGATTTCTACAACTATAATATATCAAGATTCTTAGTAACACAATGCAATAGGATAGTGCAGTAATCGGTATCTAAGTACCTTGACAGCTCACTCCTATTCGAAGGTTCACCCCATCAATTCACCCTCGCTAACTGAATGGAAAAGTCATCATTTCCGAATATGGTATCCATGTCCGTACTCAGAGCCTCACTACTATTACCACAATACCTAGTATCGTAGTATATGAACAGTACAGTCAACATCTTGTGAATGGACCCTACAGGTGGGTCTTCCAGGTTTATCCACAAAGAAATGTAAGTCAAAATATTTTATACTCCATCCACCTTAACACTAGGGTCCACGCAAACAGACAGACAATAAAGAGATGGAATAGTGGGTCAGTACTTTAAGTACTTGGTTTCCATCTCTACAACTATATGATTAAGTGTCGGGTCAACTCGATACTTCCTAAACACGCTACTAATGTGTATATATTTACCTGAGTGCAATGCTAGTTGTGGGAGTTTAAACCAAAAAATAGATATTCGTCATGTCATAAAAAATCTTCAGTAATTTCATAAATAAAATTTTTGTAACCCAGCCAATGTCATCAATAACAAGTTCCTTACTTTTATTATTGACATTATCGGATATCACGTGTTCGTATCCAACACATGACTCCAACATCATGTACATGTAATTCCAATGGTGTCTCACATTCGATTGGAAATTCTTCTTCTTAAGAATTGCAGACAAATAGAGACTATCAAACTCTTATTGTCTAGGAGGCATGCGAATTTATTTTAGAGAGTTACGTATGTTTTCCAAAGCAGGGAAACACACCTTCATCCCCATTTGTACAATCAAGTTAATTACGTGAAACATGTATCTGATGTGGAAAATCTCTCCTAATAGTCTATCTCTAATATTTTTAACAAACATGTTAATTACTACTCCATTATTAGCTACGTTATTGAATGTGATACTAAAAATTTTATTTTAAATTTTATATTCTCTAAAGATCTTCATCATGCACTCAATAATGACTGAGCCATCATGAGGATAAAAAATCTCAGAGAATCTTAAATTTTTTTTATTTAGAGTCCAATTTGAATCTATATAGTGAACGGTGAGACATGCATAAGATGCATCGTCATGACTTGTCCAGATATCAAATGACACCAACACCACTCCACTAAATGACCTAAATTCATTAATTATTATTTATTTTTCTAACTTATATTATTTTAGTATGTTATTCCAAGATGTGGACCTAGGAATCCTACGATAAACAAACGGAAAATATGTCTGCATGATGCTCACTACCATTGGATCTTCCGAAAATCTAATCGGAAGATTCATCGTGATGATAAGTTTGGTCATGTCTTCCTTACCCAACTCCTTATGGTATATGAAGGGGGTAAACTTTGAGACTGAACTGAATCCAACCTCAAAAAACCCACCGTTGAGTAGGGTTTGCCTAGGATCTAATGCACTATATTTTTTAGTACATATTTTGGCATGCCTCTTTAGGTGCCCATTCCCAAACGTACTCTTACAAGTTAAATTTTTTTCCAATATTTGCACTGTGCCATATCTTCTTTCATATCCCTAACATTTTTTTTTTGTTTTATTATATTAAAGTGAGTCTAAACTATAGAAGCCCTTCTAGTTTTTTGTTTTTTAGATGTTTGGGTTGAGATGACCGGAGAAACCAAAGTTTTAGTAGCCTCAAACCTTTGGGTAGGATTTTCATTTTCTAATTTTAAATTAATTTTATTAGTATTTATCTTTTTTTTTTGTTTTTTAGACAAGAGGATAGTCTGTAGAGTAGAGAGAGTAAAATACCAAAACCCCCCAAAAACAAAATATAGACTTAAAATTCAACTAATTAAAAAAATAGAAATACACGTAACTCGGTGTAAAGCACGTGCACCACAAATACAAAGTTCAATCCAAAAACCAACCAAAGCCGAGCATGAATTGCGTGTCCCGAAAAGTCGAGAAAAAATTCCGAGAGAAAGAATTTTAGGAGAGAGATTTGAGAAAGATAATGAGATTTTATGTTTTGAAAAACATAAATATTAGAGAGAGGGGTGGGGGTTTATAGAATAATAATATGATTTTTTTTAAATAAAGTTTTTTTTTGATTTTTTTTTAATTTTTTAATTATTTTTTTGGGGCAGAATCATGTGGGTAGTCAGATTCTGCCCCATAGTAGTTGGAGGTAAAATCCAACAGCTTAAATTCAAATTTTGTATTTTTTTAAGTTTTTACCATTGAGTTGGGTATTTGGGGAGGGGGGGGGGTGGACTCGACCCAGGTCGAAAAAATTTTGAGTTCGGATTGGGTCCCATAGCCCCGATGGATATTTCAAATCCATCAAGGCTATGGGACGGATGGTTTCTCAGCTTGTGCTGAGATACCGTGCCCATGGGCATGGTTACTAGGCCGTGTTGGGTCGGGCCGGCCCAACTTATTTGATACCTCTAGTTGTCACCATTGAGCTCATCCCAATAATATTCTACTCATAGTAATTCATTTGACATATTACTACTGAGATAATAATTCATCTTTGCTTGATAGTAATTCATAATCTTATGCCTCTTAAGAAATTTAGTTAATTACCTTTGATAGTTACTTCATATACATACTTTTATTATTTAGCTTCAAATATATAAAAATCATAGATAGATAATTTGTAAGCATTTAGACTTTCTACTTTGTAAGCATCATATTCATACAATTAATGTATCCTTCCATAAAGTTTCAATATTAGGAACCATACAAGTAAAAGTCATAAGAGTTATAACTATCTTATGAGTCACAACATACTAATGTAATCCCAAGGATTACCTATCATCATCTTTCTCAATAAATATATGACTAACACAAAAATGATGAACCCCTTGGGAGAATATTCTATATAACATCTATTCCAATTAAGAATCACTTCTTTTTATTTTTGTACAATAAATTGACATTTAAAAATATTCATAATTTTGGCTTCATAAGTATTATATTCATGATAGGTGTTTGAGAGTTTCACCCATACAATAAATTTAAGATGTGTACAATAAATTTATATTCATACAATAAATTGATATATAAAATAAATCAAATAATTTATTCTTTAATATATAAACCTAATTCATATCACACATCTTAAATTATACAAAATCTTGACCAATGTTAATTGGTACAAATCTTCAAGTTCACCCATACAGGATAGGTGTTTTAGAGCTTCACCCCAAACTATAGAGATTAGCATTAATCTTGCATCCCTTGCTTGATTTTGTAACCCCTAGTGAGTGCAAAATTCACTCTTGGGGTTTAATAATTAACATGAATTTGCTTTTTTCACGAGGTTTAGAATAGGAGAATGAGAGAGATTACTAGAAATTTATCTATCTTTCACTTTTATACATGGATGACCTTACATTAATATAAGTAAGATGTCATCGTTTACAGAAGAAGGTTGTAACTTCTTCATTCATCTCTTTGGCTTGAGATTGCGATTCTATAAAATGATGATAAATTTGGTTTACATCTTGATTGTTTTGTAAAGAAAAGTCATAGTGTTGACAATCACCATGACTTGGGCCTAATATCTATATAACATAAAGTTGATGTGCTATAAAATAGTCACGACTTCATGCCTTTTCCATTTGTAGTCCATAAAGCACCATGGCATTGTAAAATATTTTGTGGAGTTGAGATGACGTCTTATTTAGTTATGTAGCCAAGGCACTAATAAGGTCTTTTGCATGTTGGCTATGATTGTGGCACTAAGAAATAGCTATGTTGACACACTATAGCTATTAAGTGTCCATAATATTATGGATGACAGTGGTACTAACATTCTCTTATCTCATATATCATGTTGTGGTGACACTATTAGGATGCCATGATATTGACAATTAGCTTGATCATGCAAGTCACAACTATGCATTCCTTTAAGGATAAGAGTCACCACCATAGACATGATCATACTTAATTAATGTCCTCTATAGTATTTAGTATTCCAAAAGTCATAGCTTTAAATAATTGTCATGGCTGTTATATGAGTAGATTTGGCTCTATAATTTTATAATGCTCAAAAGTCATGGATTTGTTAAAAAACTGACTTTGAGTTAAGCCTACCTAGACATATTATAGATAAAGTCATAACACTATGAAATTGACCACAAACTTGAACACTAGTGGGGTACTTAGTTCCTACGATGGAAAATTAATATTGTAGCCATTTAATTTTTTCGAGCTAAGTATGGATGAGACTCCATGTTAATAGCATTGCACAAAGAATGTATTACACAATAGAAAGAAACTACTAATGAGTTGGTAGGATCTTGACATACAAGGATTACTTCAACTAATTAAATAGATTTTTAGTCAAGAATAGATGATAAAACTATGCAAGACTCATTGATTTACCCCCTCTGCTAAACAACTCTAAAACTTATTGATTTTATGATTATTCATCAAAACTCATTGAAATCATGAAACTAACTCTTATTATCTTTATCTCAATGTCTATATATCATTATAAACCACCAAAATATTCCATATTGTTTGATTGTTTGAGCATCAAATAATTCTTAACTTTCATCCCTAAATTATGGGTAAATCCATAGTGAATGTGAGTAATATTTGATTGGGTTTAGGTTTTGAAATTTAGATCCTTACTTGGGCTTTTATTGGGAATACTAGATTCCATGAGATGCCTCTCAGAATATCTCATGCAAATTCTTCTCCAATTTCACACAAAATTGAGATCTGAGATTGATATAACATACTTATGTATGATGAATACATGGTCTTATTAAGTTTATGTTTGTGTTAATATTATAGTTTGGATGTTGATGGATATAGATGTTAAATAGAACTAAAATTTATGATTTTCACTATATTTTAGGTTTGTGTGTTGGCTATGGTAGATAATGACAGATATATGCAATGACTTTATTTTATTATTTAATTTTGTTAGTTAAAATTTATCCCAAAAGCTCATTGACAAAGGTTTGTTGTTAAATAAGATCCATAAGTATATGTATTATATAAATTGTAAAGAAAAGTTTTATTTAGAATTTGATCTTACATGAATTACATTTGTAGTTTAGTAAATTAATATTGAGATAACTCAATTTTAGTAAAATAGATATTATAGGTTATGGTATCAATCTTAGATAATGGATTTGTTCATTTAATTTATGTGATGTATATTCAAATAGTTTGAATTATATTAGGTTTAGATACAAAATGAATGTTGGGTTGTTGTGTAATAACTATTTGTTATAACATCAAAGATGATTATTTTTACCATTAAACCTATCCCAAATGATGATCCCCTCGTAGATATCCCCTCGGCATGTCACTACAGAGATACTAATTCGTCTTTGCTTAAGAGCCATTTACAATCTCATATCTTTTAGGTAACTCATCAACTATCATTGAAGTTACTTCACATGTATACTCTTATCCTTTAGCCTTATGTATCATAAAGACCAGAAATTAATATTGTTTATAAGTAATTGTACTTTTGGATTTGCAAGTATCATACACATACAATTTACATATACTTTTCTCAAGTTTCACTGATATAAATTATATGAATGAAACTAACTCAAAGGGCTATTACCACCATATGATATACTCACACACATCTCAAGATTACCTATCACTATCCTCATTGGTGACAATATGAGTCTCACACTAAAGGTGAAACCCTTAGGAGAATGTTCTATATAATGTCTACCTAAATCGAGAATCAATTATTCTAAGAGTTGTATAATAGATTGACATATAAAATTATTTGTTCTTTTAGCTTTATAAGAGTCATACTCACAATTATTAACATACACAAATTTTGAGTTTTAATGTATAGGTTCATCTTTCATATCATGGTTAGAAGTGTCACTTCTTTCCTACCATATGCATGAGTGAACCACATAGTTACCTGATACCATCCAGCATGATAACTCATACAAACTCATCAATAGTTAAATCCCTAATTTAAGTTTTATTTAATCACATATCAATTAATTTTTATGATACAACATAAATCAAAGAATATTTATTAAATATTAAATCTATTTATGCACCACACAAACAAAGTTACATAAACTCTAGATAGTTATTTTAATGTAATTTTTAAATCTACCTTGGAGGGGAGAGGTTTGTTGTTTCTCCAATTCTAGGTTGTAGCTTATGGTTTGCATCCCATGTTTGCTTGTGGAGCTCCTAGAAAGTTCAAAAATTGTTTATAGGGTTTGGTTGTTGCATTTTGGTTCTTGCTTGATGCATGGAAGAAGTAGAAAATTAGGCATTTTGAATTCTCTATATTTCTCTTTTATACTCAAATATTTTAATATTACTTTAAGCTGAAAGTTGTGGCTTTCAAAAGAAAATCACCACTTTGACCTTCATCTCTTGCACTTGAAGTCATGACTTTAGATAGGCTATGACTCTCGAATATATCTCAATCTTTCTATAACACAAAGTACTAATACTGGTAATATTTGTGACTTGGGCCTAATGTTTCTATCATACAAAGTCACATGCTAGCAATGACAATGACTTTGCATTTGTCTTTCTCATGTGTATCATATGACTATGGTGCTAGGAATGACCAAAATATTGAGAATAGCCTTTCATATTCATAATATGGCCATAATATTTGGAGTGACTACAATTTTGGCATTGGTCTCTCTTAATCATCAAATAGCTATGACTCTGAAAATGGCTACAACATTGGAATTTTCCTTTCATTGTATCATATGACCACAACATTAGGAAATAACCTTATTGTAAAGAATGCTCTTTTTTATGTTAAATGGTCATGACACTAAGAATACCTATGTTGCTGGCCTTGACTTCTCACATATATCCTATAGTTGTAGTGTTGCAAAAAGGCTCTGGAAATTAGCCCAGCATAAAGGTCACTACTTTTCCTTCTCTTATGGAGGAGTTGCAACTTTGAAGAATGACCATAATTTAGTAAATGCCCTTTATAATATTTCAAGTCCAAAAGTCATGACACTGAATAATTATCATGGCTTTGATTTGAATAGTTTTGGTTTTGTAATATTATATAGCTCAAAAGTTATAAAATTGTAAAAAAATAATGTCTCTGACTTGAGACTATAAAGTCTAATTAAAGATAAAGTCATGATGCTAAAATTGATTATAATTTTTAATATCAATGGGATACTTTATTACTATGATGTGAAATTAATATTACAACTATTAAATTTTTTTATGATAAGTATGGTTGTGACTCTATGATAATATCATAACCACAAAGAATATATTGTATAGTTAAAGAATTGTGCTGATAAGATTATAGAGTCATGGTATACAAAGATTATTATAAATAATTAGGTAAAGTTTTGGCTAAAAATATATGAGGAAACTACATGATACTCCCTAATATACTCATTAGCCAAAATCTTTCAAAAACCTATTGATTTCATAACTATTCATTAAGATCTACTAAAATTTCAATGTAATGAAATCAATCCTTTTATATCTCATTTACATGCTTACACATCATCTAAAATACCAAAATATTTAAGAATATTCAATAATTTAATGCCAAACAAATTTTCATATTATAACTATTACTCATCTCCAAGTAATAACTTTTCCCTCAGTATAAGAAATATTCCAACATCAAAACAAATCAATTCAACACATTGGATGCATCATTATAATATGGAAATAAAAAATATATATAAATCAATTCGTCTAGAAAGGTGGATGATATGATTTCTCTTATCAATCATACTTTTGAAAGGTGAAATCCAATTTGGAATTCTGGAATTGTGGCATGAAAGTGGATGGACTCTCTGGATCTCCCTTCCATGTTACTAACCAATCCATTATCTTTCTAGATTTTCACAAAGTGCCTCCTATATTTGCCTAATCAAATTGAATGCACCCTAAAAAAATTCAATCATAAAATTTAAGTCATTTTGATTTGCATTGCATTTTTCTCTTCCTCTATCCACATTAACTCCTAATATTTTGTGTCATTTCTATTTGCACCATCTCTTTCCTCCATTTCTCTTTTCCAATCCATTATAATAGCCTCGTATAGTATCCTAAAAAATTCAACATTGCCCATCAATCCAATATCTACACATTTTATCCATTCCTCCAATAATTTGCAGATCCTATCTTCAAACATTTATTTCTTTGAAATAAATGATATCTTTTTTTGATGGAGATATTTTTTTCATATCGCATCATATTTTTTGACTTCTTCCACATAAGAAATTGATCTCATTTTTTATTTTTTTCTTGTTTCTTTGGCATACCACTATATATTTTCCAAAATATATAAAATATCAACAAATATACCTCCATGTGTAGCTAAGGAATGCTCAATTTGGGCTTGCTCATCTTCTCATCTTCCTCTCTTTCTTTATATCTCTTGCATGTTTACTCCAATGAAGGACGAGTCATCTTCTCATAATATCTCCCGATCATTTTTTTTTTGAGCATCAACTTGTTCCACTTTTTGATTATTTCAATTCCACTTATATGCCCAATAATATCATAGGGACACCAATGAAAAAAATGACATCAACTTATTTATCCATGGGAACTCTCTTGGCTAGAAATAATAAAACGATCAGGGAAGAATGAAATAGTTGGCCAGAAAATTTACTCTCAAGAAATCCAAGCATTGACTTCTCCAAAATATTTTATGCATCAAAACATTAACCAATGAGGATGACATATAATAAGATTGCTCTCTCTGGAATGATTATTGAGACATAGAGATTAGGTAATAAAAACATGCATATGAAATACAACCAAACTTTACTCACCTTCATGAGTTCTCCTCTCATCAAATATCTATATGCACTCATTGAATTCATCCTCCATGTACCCTTTCCATCCATCAACAAACTAGCGATCGCTAAAAAATTAAGTTGCTTACAGAGAGATTTAAAATCCAACTATCATTGGCTCCTTGGAATCCAATTAACTCGTTTATTATTCTTCTATCAATGCATACCCATATAACTTTCACACAACATGTTTCTTGCATATCCTTCAAATTGGCATAGAATTCTTTCACATTCGAATTATTGTCTCATTCTTTATGTGTGAAAAATAATACATAATTTATCATTGTGATAATATCCTATATAGAAAGAATGAATTTGATGAATTCCCTTTCTATGATAAAGACTTTCTTGGATAGAACATACTTAATCCATCACTGCCTAATTTTTGTAACAAAAATTACTACACGCACAGCAACTTTGAATGGATTTTCTAATATGCTAGGTTTCTATCTCTTCTCTTTATTTTATGACTTATTTCTTTGATATTTTTCTTTAAAGATCTTTTCCCTTCCATCATTGAATTAACAAACACAATAAATGTAGGGTTAAGTTTTCACAATGTTGGAAAAGAATTATTATTTTTTGTGGAAGAATTTTTAAGGTTATGTATTTATAGGTACGACCTGATTAATGAAGGACGTGATTCTATGGGTTTGCTTTTCTTTCTATGAATAAAAAATAATGGTGTTATGTCAAGTAGTTCCTTCAAAGTTAGTGCATTGGTTTTTAGCCAAAGCTTTTCTAGAGCTTTGTCATTAAAATTTTGATGGATGTTATTTTTATGTAACACCAAAGTAATGACACTAAAAAATTATCGCAACTTTGGGCTAAAAAAATATCACAATTGAAGCTAATTTAAATATGCAATTATTTTGTGTGGTGTTTATGTGTGAATATGTGCATGTAATATTTATTCTCACAAAAAAAAGACACTTCATCAAATACATCACACAAAAAAAACTCTTGGGCTGCCTCCCAAATTGTGTTATGTTTAATATTCATAGTCAGACTATCATTATCACCTTTTATCAATCAAAAAACTATACTACCCAAGGTAGCTTCTTTATATAATTTGTCATCTTTTTTTTTCTTGTATTTTTAGTATCAGTTATTGATGTTAGATAATTAATCATCTTAATGATATTATGTATGAGGATAGTTAAGATGTAGCTCATCTTCATTGTTTTCACCCTAGCCTTGATATTGTCAAATGTCATGACTTTATCAACTTTTTGTTCCTACTTCTTCTCCACTACTTCCTATGTATTAGCCAATAAAAATTCATCATTTACTTTATCTTCTTCTTCTTGAAAGATTAAGTTTCTATTTTTTTGGATTCCCATCCTCAACTATCTCCATATTAGCCACTGAAACTTCTATTACCACCTTTCATCATGTAATTGGACTTCATTTATTTCTTTTATATCATCTACTAAAACTTTTGATGTAGAACTTTATTTAAACATAATCAAGTCAATGACTTTATCTCGTTCATTCCATTGGCGCGCTCTCTCTCTCTCTCTCAATGGCATTTGATCTTCTGATCTCATTTAACATTCAAAAGAGCATATCTTATAATAATGAAGATTTAGGTAATGGTTGATGATCATAAAGTGTTCTCCCTTCAGGGCTTTCATATATTCACTCTCTATAACTTTATTCTAGTTGATAATAATAGTCATTATGGTTTCCATGTAGTGTATAATAGAAGTCATATCTTGGCGCATAAAAAGTTTCCTCATATTGATAGATAGAAATGTTCTCGCATATTCTTTCCATTTTTTCTCAAATAATTGTCTTTTGTTTCATTCTTCTCCTTTAGTTGCTTAAGAAAATTTTAAATGTTTTCTTGGAAAGATTAACTAAACACCATCTTTTGATTGATTATGTTATGAGTCTTGAGGTATCAGCTCAATCCCAAATTTTAATATATAGATTGGTGACAAAAAAGAATATACAAACATAATACAAAAAACAACTATTCACTTTTCCAAAAAGATTTCAAGACTACTCATTAGATTCGAGAAGATTAATTATAAAAATACTATCTTAACTACTAAAAAGAAATTATCTTTTCTCAATGATAATTATATCAACTCATCTTAACTAACAAAACTAAATAATCTCTAATAGAAGTGTTTAGGTAGTTTCCCAAAGCTTATTGGTGAAGGTATCTTATCAATAAATTTTAATTTGTACATAGATCATATAAGTGTCAAAGAGGAATATCATCTAGATATCAATCTCAAGGAGCTTCTATTAGTAGTTTAGTCAATCAATAGTGAAATGGTGTATATAATTTGTTTTGATTATCTATTTTGTATAACCAAAATATTTCTATTTTAATATTTTTATGTAAGTGCAAGAAAGAAAATATTAAGAGATCGGGAATGTAGCAATAGCAAAATAATGGAGGGCATGTTGTCCGGTCAGCGGGCCGAAGAATTTTTGGAGCAAAGCCTGGCCCATCCGATGATCCGACCTGCTCCAGTTAATTAAGTCGAGAAAGTGTATTAAAATAAATTGTTTTTTTATGTTTTTGGGCTGCTATTTTTCAGTGTGTAGAACTATTCATCTTCATTATTTTCTTCTCTCTATGAGATTTTCATTGCGACTATTTTCTGCACATAAACTGTAAGACATTCAGAACTTTTATTTTGGTTATTATCTGTAAATGCACAAATATTTTTTTGGTGGATGTAGCTAGTCATGTTGAACGACTAGTGAACCACATTATTTCGTGCGTTTCTATTGTGGTTTCTATTTTGTTTTTGATTTTGTCGTGCCTGGATTGCAGTTGTGGATATATTGTTTGTTGTTCTTTGTTATTCTCATCTTTTGAATCACAAACGTGGAAGCGAAATTGCCCCAACATGAAATAACTCACTTCTAGTAATTAGATATTTTAGATTGTTGTATCAATCTTAGATTCATGAATTTATTCATTTAATTTATGTGATGTATGTTTAAATACTTTGAAATAAATTGGATTTAGATTCAAAATGAAGCTTGGGTTGTTTTGTAATGACTCTTTTCTCTAATGACATACAAGATAGTTATCATCATTGAGCCTAACCCAAATAATGATCCCCTAGTAGTTGTCCACTTGGAACATCATTATTCGATGTTCAAATTTTCAAATCTTCTTGAGTATTTTAATGATTTTAGATGAAGTGTAAATATGAGAATGTTATATTTATAGATTAATTTTATATTTTTTGTATTTTTGTAGATTTTGATCAATTGTCATGAAATTGATAATTTTTTGGAGATATGTATCTAATGGGTAAATTATAGAGTATCTCAAAGTTTTGATACATATTCTTGGTTGAAACTTTATATAATTAGTCATGATAATCTTTCTACATCAAGATTATACCACCTCACTAGCACAATCTTTCAACTATGCAATTAATTCTTCGTGGCTACAATATTATCACGAATCATAGTCATATTTATCTAGTAGTATTTATATGACTATGATATTAATTTGATATTACAATGACCAAGTACCCTTTTGGTTTTAAAAGTTAGTAAATTTTAAGTGCAATGACTTTATCTTAAATATGGATCGATAGTCTCAAGTAAAAGCTGTGATCTTTTTACAAATCCATGAAATTTGAGCTATAATAATTATTTATATAACCAAAACTACTTAAATCAAAGTTATAATAATTATTTATTACCAGTACTTTTAGTCATGAAATATTATTGAAGGCATTAATCGAGTATTACGATCCCTAAGGTCATGACTTTTGTTTTCAAGAGAAGAAAAAGTTGTGAATTTTATGTTTGAGCTAATTGCTAGTGAGTTATGGTTTTTTGTAGTGATGCTACCATATAATAATTGAGAGAAGTCAAGGTCAATACCATGATCATTCCCAGCATCCTAACCATATGATGAATGAGAAAGATAAATGTTGAAGGTATGATGATTCCTAATGCTATGTCTTTGTATTATATCTTATGTTTAATTTACCAAATATTCTGACATATTTAGTACATGAATAGTTGTGTGTTGATTAAGGCCGATTTGTGTTGGTTTCAAAATTTGTGATATTTTGGAGAACTTAAATGAATAGTTGTGTAATTGAAGCATTTTTTAAGTTTTTTAACATAAATGGTGAGTCTATAAGTTCTTTGTAGTTTCATCGTCCATTCTTAGTTGAAACATTATCTAAATGGCTATGAAAAATCTTGCATGCAATGACCCTACTCTCTTATTGGCACAACTTTTCACTATGTGATACTTTCTCAATAACTATGATATTATCATGGAGTCACAATCATACCTAGCACATAAAATTGTAATGGCTACAATATTAATTCTCCATCATAGTAATCAAATACCTCACTAGTGCTCAAAGTCATAGTTAATTTTATAGAGCCATGACTTTATTTTTTTATGACTTGATAATCTCATATCGGAGTTATAGTTTTTTCATTAAACTACTAGTTTTGAATAATAGAAAAATAAAAAGTAACAAGTAATCATGCCAGAGTCATGGAAATTAATTAAAGTTGTGACTTTTAGGTCACTAACTATTATAGAGGATATTACTCAACTAAGGTCATATATAAGGGCATGACTCTTTTCACCAAAAGAATGTGTAACCATGACTTGTACGTGCAAGCTAACTATAATTGCCACATCCGCATCATATCAAAATAGTTATATACTTATCAAGAAGGATGAATAGCTAATGGTGCAGCCTCCATATATCATTGTGACTATATAAAAATGCTGAAAGTCGTCACACCCCTTTTGCCCACTTTACAGTGCTATAACCATTTATGATCTATAAATGATGAAGGCATGAAATCATGGCCATTTTAAAAAATCTCTAATCTATGTTATAGAAAGATCAAGATATCAAACAAACTTATAGCCATGGGTTAGAGTCATGATCTCAAGCTTAAGAGATGTAGGTCGATGTTGCCATTTTTATTGGAAAGTCATGAATTTTTAATTAGAGAATCTATAAAATCTCCCTTTTCTTCTCCTCCCCTCTTACGAAATAAGAAAAAAACCATGAAAACTACCAATCCTAGGGGAAAATTTCATACTCCCTAGGTACTCCACAAGAAGCAAGGGATGCACAACCAATGACAATCCATATAGTTGGAGGGGACAACTCTAAAACCCTCCTTCTCTAAAGATAAATCTGAAATTTTATATGAAACTTGTATGGTTTAAAGTTTGTGTTATTTAGATTATATGATGTAATGGTTTGATTGATATAATATTAGTTTGATTATATTTTATGTTTGTAGATATTAATGAATAGTGATTAAATAAAACTAAAATTAGAATTTTAACTAATAGTAGGTTTGTGTATGGTTATCATGGTGGATGATGATAGATAATGTATGAGACTAACTAATGCATATGATAGAAATGTGGTGATAACCTTTCTAATTGTGAAGCATGTGGTGACAACCCTTCTAATTGAATCACATCATCATGAGTATGATGCTTACGAAGCTAAAAGTAAAAATACTTTCACATTTTAATCTATTGTATATGTCTTAGAGGGATTGGTTCTAGATTAGGATGAATGTAATATAGAACATTCTCCTCAGGGGTTCATCTTAAGTGTGCGAGTCACATTATCACAAAGAAGGATGATGGTGGGCAATGCTTGGGACATGTGTGAGTGTGTGGTGACTCATAAGATGACAATAGCCCTTTTGAGTTCCTTTTACTCATATAGTTCTCACTAATGAAACTTGAAGAAAATAAATGATAATTATATGAATATAGAACTTATGAAGCTAAAAGTGCAAATACATACAAATCATATTAGTCATTAGTCATTAAGATAATGAAGGCTAGTGAATAAGAGTGTGTATATGAAGCAACTCTAAATGAAAGTTAATAAAGTTACCTAAAAGGTGTGAGATTATGAATGACCCTAGCATAGAAATGGAATGTTGTCTCAGTGGTAAAGTATTGAGGCAATAGCTATGAGGAGATCATCATTGGAAAGAGCTCAATAGCAATCATCACTTTTTATGCTGATAGGGCAATGAGTCATTTTCATAACACCTAAATCTTTGATTCGTGTCCAACATAAGATACATTGAATAACTTAATAGAATTACATACTTTAGGTCCTGGACCTAAAATTGGGTTGTCTCTCATTGGACAACCAAACTATTGATATAATGATTATGAGTTCAATATATAGGCTTTAAGTCCATTATATTATTTATATACCCCATGTGCTTGTATATCTCAATTGATAAGATAACTTCATTAATGAACTTGTTGGGATATCACCTAACTACTTAAATTAGACAAAGTAATAAATTCACGATAAGTTTTTTGGTACCATTACTATGGATTATTTAGTTTGGTTGGTCGATATAAGTTGACATAATTATTCTTGTAAATGAAAATTTATTTTTTAGTAAATTAGATAGCATTATATTTGATAAATATTCCTGGGTTAAATGACTAAATCATGTTAACTTATTTGAAAGTGGATTATTATACTTGTATATATTTGTATTCATGTATTCTTATTTCATTTACTTTTTCTTTTATTTTGTTAGCCACAATTGATGAGCCAAAACTTTAGAAATGAGCTAAACCCTATAGACACTGAAATCAAAAAACTAGAAGACTCCTTGCTAAACAAAAAGTTGACAAGGATATTATGGAGGGCACCAAAAGTAAAAGAGAGATCTAAGAAGGTGATGGGTAATCTATTCACTAATCCATCAATTACCATACTTTGAGAGATTATTGGAGACCTATAGTGATAGATAGTTTTTATGAGACATACTTACAATCTATTGAAGCTAATTATTTTGAGTTAAAGTCGAGTTTAATTGCTATTTAATATCATAAATATAGTGGATGGGTATCAAAAGATTATTATGGATATGTTACACTATTTTTAGGAACTATGAAATACTATGAAGATGAATTAAGTTGGCCTGAACATAATATGATTAATTGTTGAGGATCTTTTTTTACTAAATTATTCCTACCACAAATTACCTCTCTACTTCATAGTGATATGTCAATTCAAGTAAGAAGAGCATGAGAATTTATATTTCCCTTGGGATCATTTTAAGGAGTTACCAAGTAGATATCCTCAACATAGTTTTGAGTCATGGTTCCAAGTACAAACTTTCTGCAAAGGGGTGAACTGCATGATGAGATATATGGTTAATGTGGCTACTAGAGAATCTATAATGAAAAAATTAATGGAGGAATATTACTTGTTTGAGGAGCTAATAAAAAATATTTATATATCTAACTTTAACAAATCGCCCATTGGGGAGATGGGTCGAGGTATTGGGGTTATATAGGTTCACTACTAATGAAGTAAAGATGGAAGCCCTATTGAAGAAGTTAGATGCCCAAAAAGAGAAGAGAAGAATCATGGGGGAGACTATCACTTTACTTCCATATGAATTGGTGAAATCGGAACATATTTATCAAATGAAAGAGACAAATCAAATGTAGAGCAGAATGTATATATTTAGACCAATTAATAATGTCTCATTGTATTATAATCCAAATGTGAGTAACCATGAACATATTTCATACGAAAACCATGAGATTAGGCTGCAACATATTGGGCAACCCTTGAGAAATATGAGGAACAATGTAATGAACTATATGAATCAAAGAAACTTTAATTTTAAGTGTTAACCATCATGAAGGGAAGAAAAGTTGATTGTGGATGATCATGTGCAAATTATTTTAGCAGAAATTTTAGAAGAAAAATAATGACCAAGACAAGCAAATGAAGGTACTTGAAGCTAAGATGAACAAAAAACTTGATAATAAGAAACATTGAGTATCATATTAGTCAATTGTCATTATCAATAAAGGTAAGTGGAGCAAATTAATTGCCAAGTAATATGAAGGTGAATCCATAGAAGTGTTCCTCAATATTGGTTAGAAGTGACAAGGAGCTACAAAGATAGTCAAGACAAAAATATTCAAGATAATTTAGAGGTGAAAATGATATTACTCTTCTAAGAGCCATGACTTCAGAGGGATAAGATGACTTTACACTAGAGGATTATAGAATTTTTGGGATAAAAAAGACCATGAATTTATCAAAATTGCTAAACTTGAAAGTCTTCAAGAAACTATGACCCCAATTGAAGATGAAGTCATGAATATAAAAATCTATGACCCCAATTTATCAAAATGGCTCAACCTAAAACTTGACTCTAAAAGAATGGCAAAACCAAGTTTCACTCAAAGTGGAGAAAAAGGAAAATGAAGAATCTAAAAAGATAATGGAACTTATCCGAAACTCTGAAAAGAGAGAAATGGATCAGAATGGAGCAAATGATAAGTTTTCCATGAATATTCTATTTTCATAATGAATTTGGAAGGAAAAATTAGAAGAAAAATTCAAAAAAAGTTTGAATATATTTTTGAAATTAGAAGTGAATAGATTTTTTTTCCAAAGCTCTAGCCCAAATACCAAATTGTGTCAAATTTATGAAATATATAATAATTAATAAAAATAAGTAGAAGATATATGAAATGGTAAACATAGCTGAGAAATATAGTATCATTATTCAATGAAAACTTCTGAGGGAATTAAAAGATCTCATGCATTTTACTTTACCTTGCAATATAGAAGAGCATACATTTTGGAAGTCATTAGTTAATATGGGATAAAGTATCAGCTTGATGCCCTTTTTCATTATGTAAAGATTGAATCTCAGTAAAATTACTCTAACATCTCTTTTACTATAAATGGTGGATCATATAATCAAGCAGCCATATGGAATAATTAAAGATTTATTGATCAAAGTTAGTATTTTTGTTTTTCTTGTGGATTTTTGTAGTTTTGGATATGGAGGAAGATCAATGCACATCATTAATTTTGGTATGTCTATTTTTTACCATGTGACAAGCCCTCATCGATGTCAAAAAGGACTTCACTCTCTACATCAATGAGGAACATGTGAAGTTAAATCTTTATAATTGACTTATGAGATCTAGATGATTATGAAATGAGGTGATGGAGGATTTACAATCTACTTCATACTGTCAAGCAACAAAAATTAGATTTATAATGGAAGGAATTTGTTGAAGATTGTTGGCTAGATGAAGATGAAATATAATAACCAAAATAAGAACTTTGGAGTTGTGAAAGTAACAAAGTTTATGGAACAAAGAGGGACCATGAAATTGCAAGTTGTACTATGACTTCAGTTATTCATAAGGAAAAGGAAGAATGGTGATGATGAGAAGAAGCTGAAAATTTTATTAAAGTTGTAGAATTAACTAAGGAGACAACATTGGATATGGATGTAGCTGATGAAAGGTTGAATACAGATACAAAAAAGAAGGAAGTAGGTTAATGTACTAAAAAGATTATTTGGACTACATAGATTTCTGATGAATGGGAGGAAATTTTGAAGGTCTAGCTATTTACATTAAAAGTAGTGCTGCTTGGGAGGCAACCCAATAATTTCTTTTATATGTGTGATGTAATAAACACCCATATCCACCACATAAATAGATACACATGCCTAATAACTACCATGTATAATCATGGAACTCAAACCCCATTATGATTGTTAATAAGTCTACTTGAAGTAGATGTGTCAAACAGGTCGTGGCGGGTCGGTCCGGCCTATTTTTTTGAGCACGGGCATGCTTTCGTGCAAAGCCAGGCCCAACACGGTTTAAAAAAGTCGGGCCCGGCACGGCCCACTGGCACAGCTGGCCGTGCCGTGCTGTGCATGCCCGCTCGAGTCTGGCTTGGCCGTATGGGCCAAGCCAGGATTGCGGGTCATGTCCAATCAGACCCGACCTGTGGTCTTTTTTGTGGGAGGGGCGAAGCAAGGGGACACGGGATGAACCTGTGCCGGTGTGCCGTGCCACGGGCACAGAACCATGCCGGGCCAGGCACAGCACGACTCGTGCCTTGCCCGGGCACGGGATTTTCCCGTGCCGGGTCGGCCCAGGCACGGCCGAACTGTGCCATGCCTCGTGTCGGGCAGGGCTGGCCCGGCCCGGTTGACACATCTAACTTGAAGTTTCTCCACTAATATTAGACCCAGCAACACTCAAACTTAGTCATAGAAATTCATTATGTTTTTTTATTTATTTTTTTGGTGGGGAAAGTTATTACTAAGGGATGAGTAATTATTTTAGTGTGGAAGTTTGTTTGATATTCAATTTATCAAATAGCCTAATATATTTTGGTGGTTGAGAATAGTGTGTACGTGTAGAAATGTAGATGATTTGTGTTGATTTCACAATTTTTGATATTTTGGAGAACTTTGATGAATAGTTATAAAATTGATAAGTTTATAGAGATATTTAATAGAGATATTTAATAGAGAAGGTGAGTCTATATGTTCTTTGTAGTTTTGATATTTATTTTTAACTAAAACACTATCTAAATAGTCATGAAAAAAAATCATATATGGGATGACTCTACTTTATTATTAGCACAATCTATCCACTATGCAACACTTTCTTAATTGTTGTGATATTATTATAAAGTTACAACCATACCTAGCTCATAAAATGTTAATGGTAGCAACATTAATTTTTCATCACAATAACTAATTACCCCACTAATATTCAAGGTCGCCACTAATTTCATAGAATGACTTTATCTTTATATTACTCAAGTCTCAAGTCAAAGCCATGACCTTTTCATAAAGATGCGACTTTTGAACTATAGATAAATAAAAAGCAAAAGTACTCAATCCATAGCCATGATAATTAATTAAAGCCATTAGATGATAATACTCAAATATGGCTATTTCTAAGGCCATAATTATTATTCTCAAAGGAAGACATAGTTGTGACTTGTAGGTGCAAGATAAGTGCAAGAGTCATGGCCACTTCATAGTGTAGTGACCATATATTTATCAAAAAAGATGAATGACTAATATTGTGGTATCCACACACTAATGTGGCCATACAACTATGTTTGAAGCTATCACATTCACATAGCCACTTCATAGCACCGCAACCATCTATGGACTACAAATGATAAAGGCATGAAGCTGAGGCTATTTCACAACATCATGCCTTTTTTTTGCATAGAGATTAGGCCCAATTTGTGGTCATTATCATTGTCATGACCGTGTATTATAGAAAGATCAATATGTCAAATGATATCATAATCATGTTTTAGAGTCACAATCTTAAGCTACAGAGATGAAGGTAAAAATCATAATTTTTTCTGGAAAGTTATGACTTCTTACTTAAAGTAATTAAAGGTTGCCTGAATATAAAAGGAAAAATTTAGAAATTTTTAAAATCTCTCTTTTCTCCTCCCTCCTCACAAAATAAGCAAAAGCCACAATAACTACAAACATTAGGGATGAAGTTCACATTCTCCAGGCTCTCCAAAAGCAAGCAATGGATGCATGTAAATGACAATCCCTAGAGTCGGGAGGCATGACTAACAAATCCTCCTCCTCTCGGGATAAATGAAGAAATTTATATTAAATTTGTGTTATTTAGAGTGTGTATTATTTGGATTATATTTGATATATTGGTTTGCTTATATTTAATGTTTATAGATAATGATGGTTTGTGTTAAATAGAACTCAAATTAGGATTTTTATTAATGGTGGATTTTTCCAAGGTTATCAAGGTGGATGATGATATGTAATCTATGAGACTCACCCATACAACGATAGGAAGGTGATGACAGCCTTTACAATTGTAATACACTAGATGAACCTATACATCGAACATTGAAGTTTGGATATGTTAATTATCACGAGTATGATGTTTATGAAGCAGAAAGTATGAATGCTTTCACATGCTAATCTATTATACACATCTTAGAGGGAATGACTCTTGATTCGAATAGACATTATGTGGGGGATTTTTTTAAGGGTTCACCTTTAGTGTGTGAGTTGCATCATCATCAAGTAGGATGGTGATGTGCAATCTCTGGGATATGCATGAATGGGTGGTGATTCACAATGTAGTGACAACCCTTGTGCAATCCTTTTACTAGTATGGTTCCCACCAATGAGACTTAAAAAATCATATGTTAGTTATGAGAGTATGATACATATGAAGATGAAAATATAAATATTTATAAACCAAATTAATCATTGGTCTTTAAGACATAGGAAGCAATGAATAAAAATATACATACGAAATAACAATCAAAAGAAGTTAACAATATTACCAAAAAGGTATATGATTATGAATGACTCTCACATAGAAATAAAATGTTATCTTGGTGGTGACATATTGAGGGGACAACTATGAGGTGAAAATTATTGGGAATAGTTTAATAATGATAACTATATTGTATGTTGATAGGGAAATGATCTTTTGAACAACACCTCAACCTTCATTTTGTGTCAAGTATAAGATATATTGAAAATATTAATGGTATCACATAATTAGATAATTAGATGACCTTGGATCTAAGATTGATTAAAATCTTAAGATCTCTTCTACTAAAAATGGGTTGCCTCTCATTGGAAAACTAAACTGCTAATACAATCCATGTGAGATCAATATATGGAAAATCTTAAATCTTAAATCTATTATATTATTTGTATGACACATGTACTTATGGATCTCAATTAATTGGAAAATCTCATTAATGAGCCTTTTAAGATGCTTCCTAACTGATTAAATTAGGTATAGATATATTATGATATATTCCAAAGCCACATCTACTTTCTAGACCCACAACCTCAAATTTAAGAGATGAAGGCCAAAGTTATAGCTTTAAGACTTTCTATTTAATGTAATGTTTAAATGTCTGAGTATAAAAGAAGAGAGAGAAATCAAGAAGATATCTCCATTCTTTTTCTTCTTCCGCACACAAGTAAAAACCAAGGAACTACCTAACCCTACGAATTTTTTTTTCACTCCATAGGGGCTCCAAAAGCAAGCAAGAGAAATAAGGCATAATCTAATCCATATAGTTGAGGGGCATGACTCTTAGACCTCTTTCTCTAGGATAGATTAAAATATATATATCAAAATGTCTTGTGATCTAGGATTTGTGTAACTTTATTTATGTGATATATAAATGGTTTTATATTAATGGGTATTCATTGATTTATATTGTGTCATGAAAATTGATAGATGAGTAATTAAATATAACTTGAATTAACATTTTGATTTTTTGTGGGTCTATGTGAGATTGTAGTGGTGGATGATGATAGATAAACTATGAGGCTCACTTATGCATATGATAGGAAGGAAGTGATAGTTTGTTCAATTATGATGTATGAGATAAACCTATATATTAAAACCTAGAATTTAGGTATATTAATCATTGAGAATATGGCACTTACAAAGCCGAAAGTACCAACACTTGTACACACCAATTTATTTTATATGTCTTAGAAGAACTAGTTCTATATTGAGATAAATGTTATATAGAATATTCTTCTCACGGTTTCATCTTTAGTGTGTGAGTTACATTATCAATGAGAAATATAGTGATAGATAATCCTTGGGACATACATGTGTATGTTGTGACTCATAAGGTTTTGAAAGCCCTTTTAAGTTGCTTTCACACGTATTGTTTACACTAGAGAAATTTGAGATAATTATATATTAATTATGTGAGTATGAAACTTATGAAATCAAAAGTGTAAATACTTTCAAACCATATCATTTTATAAATTTATGACACTTGAAGTCAGAGAATAATAGTATATACATGAAGCAATCATCAAAGGAGAGTTGATGAGTTGCCTAAAAGATATGAAATTATGAATGACTCTCAAGTAAAAGTTAATTTTTATCTAGGTAGTGACATACCAAGGGGACAACTATGAGAGACCACTATTTGGGATGGGCTTAATGGTGATAACTATATTGTATGCCATTAGAGAAAAAAGTCATTATCTAATAATCCAACTGTAGTTATGTATACAAATAGATATATAATTAAATCTATTTGAATATATATCACATAAATAAAATGAACAAATCATGGATCTAAGATTGATATCAATCCAAAATATTTATTTTACTGGAATTGAGTTGTCTCACTTTTGATTGACTAGACTACTAATACAATCTCTATGAGATCAATATCTTGACAAAAATACTTTTTATTACTTATATGACCTATATACTTGTAGATCTTTATTGATAAGATACTCTCACCAATGAGTTTTTGCAATACTATCTAACAAATAAAATTAGACAAGATAATAAAGACATAAAAAATTTTTGGTATCATTGTTGAGGATTATTTAATTTGTTTTATCAATGTGAGTTGACATAATTATCCTTGAGAAAGGATAATTCCTTTTAGTAGTTTATATAAAATTACATTTGATTAACCTTTGAGAAACTAATAGCTTGTATTGTTATTTGTTTGGAAACGTGGATAGTTTTATTTTGTATTCTATTTGTTTTTTTCTTTTTTTAACCATTATTCTATATATCAAAAATTTGAGATTGATTTAATACCTTAGGACTTAGAATACAATTAATCAAAATATGATGTTTAACCAATCTTTCGAAGAAAACACCAGGTATCATGTTCCTTATCTTTGTCGGGCTAACAATTTTCTTAAAAATCTCTCAATCTAAAGTCCACTTTTTTTCATTAATGTGTAGATGAGGTTATATATCCTTCAAAAATCTTTCTCATCATCATTTGAATACATTTAGTATTTGTAAAGGTTGTATTTTACTTGAAATTCACTTATACAAAAGTGAACTTTTCTTTCTTGACATCGATGAAGGTTTGCCTGAGAATAAAAATGGTCATCCCAAAATCAATTGAGTGTGTTAATCTTCCTTCATATCTAAAATAACAAAGTCTATGAAAAAAAATAAATACACCAACCTCAACCAATATATCATCAATAATACCATTTAGGTGCTTTATTGATCAATAGACAATTTGAAATGAGAAAGAGATTAGAGTGATTGCATCGAGATTCAATCTTCATTCTATTGAGAATAATATCAAGTTGACACTCAATCCCAAATTTCATAGTATTACCTAGAATGTGTGCTCCCTAATTATATATGGTATTGTGAAACTTCTTGGATTCTTCAAGTTTTCCCGGAGTTTTTGTTGAATAATTGTATTTATTTCTTAGTCATATTTATAGTTTTATATGTCTTCAACTTTATCTTACTACTCATGACATCCTTGAAGAACTTTACATAGTTTGGCATTTGATACAATGATTCATCAAATGATATATTCACTTTCAACTTCTAGAAAATATTGAGAAACTTCTCAAATTATTTATCAAATTTCTTCCTAAAATATTGTGAAAAAAGGAAGATCTAGAGGAAATTTATATTTTAGTATCATTCTCTATCACATTCATCTTTCCATTGCTTCAGGTAATCTTTATTTTCTCCTTTATTTCTCCTTCTTTGTCTATCATAGCTATGGGTGTGAGTTGGGCATGTTGTTTTTTGGGTGTTGTAGCTTTAGAAAATGCCATAGCATTGGGCACCATGGATTTCTTCTCCATATAGTTCTTTTAAAGACTATTTATTTGCTTCATCTCAATTAGTAATGCAATCAACTTATCATCAATAGAAGACTTTTAATCTTCATTTGAATGTTGATTATTCAAGCTTAATCATCCTTGAATACTATACTCCATTAAATTATTCCAACCTTTCTTCAACATTTTTCCAATATCATAGTTTCCATATACAAAATTTTTAGGATTTCTCATATTTTGATGATAGTATATGAAGATATTAGTATTGGGTGTAAACATATCTCTTTTCTTATCAAACCATTGGCCTTCTCTACTTGATAAATAGGATAATGTTCACCATTTAATGCCCTTACAAAATGAAGATTTCTCATATTTATTTTCAATTATTCTCTTGGTCTTCCAACTCTGATACTTATGCTTGTTTTCTTCCAAAGATATTATCTATTAGAGGTTGGTAGTTATTTTTTGCCGACTATTCTAACAAATAATGTACTTTCTTAGGTGACTTATTCTTAATTGACCCACCCGAGGTCATATCATAATAAATCTTAGTTCAATTTGTTGTAGAAGGTTTGAGCTTCAAACTTTAACTTAAACCTATGTTGAGCATATCTCCTCACAACTTCTTAAAGTAGTCCCAAGCATCATACAAGTCCCTAGCTCCTCATGATAGAATTGGTTTATCTTAGATCACAACTAAGAGGTAATTTGAGGTTAAAAAAAAACTTTGTAAATAAGGTTTGTATAAGTTCAATTCAACTCTCAATCAAACATCCAGATAAATAATAGAACCAACTGTATATCTTGTCTCTCAAAGAAAAAGGGAATAGAAGTAACCTGATAGCATCTAGGCTAACTTTATTAATTTTATCCATGTCCTACTGCTCTAAAAATATTATGACATGTTCATTTGGATCCTCTAATATCTTTTTATCGTACTGATGTTGTTGAACTATTTCTATTAGACTTAGTTTCAACTTAATGTAATTAGCTTCAACTAGTTATACTTGAATTCTAGAGTTGTTTTCCATCATAGTTGGCTGCTATTAGTCTCCTAAGATATGATATTTATTGGGCTATTGAACAGCTTGCCCCTCAATATTTGAGCCTCTTTATTGATGCTAGTTCCTTCTATCTACTTTTTCTCAGCTTTCTATCTCATAATTACTCTTTTGAATCTCTCAATCACTTGGTAAAAAGGTATTAGCTCGATCCTAGAGTTTTTTCTTATTAAAGTTGTGAGTGAAAAAATATATAACTATGCCAAAAAAACAAAAAAAAAACAAAAGACAAACTACAATAAACATAACTATCCTTTTTCAATGATAGTTATGTTACTTAAAGTTGACTAACAAAACTAAATAATCTCTGACTATAATATCAAAAACTTATTACGAAACCTAATTTTTAGGATTAAGCAATATCTCAAAATCTCATTGGCTGATGGTCTCTCATCCAATATAGTTCTACAAGTATTTGGGCAGTACAAGTAGTAAAATAGACTTTCATCTAGTTATTGAACCCACAAATATATGATGTAGCTATTTGATCAACCAATAGTTAGTTAATTATGTCTAGTAGGAAAAATAAAATTGGGTTTTTTTGGTAAGACTCTTAAATTTTATATTTGGTCCATTTCATTATGCATAATGACATTTCTGAATTATCTAGTTTTTTGTGTTTGCTTATAGAATGAAAGCTATATTATTTTAAGAATTCTCTAGTATCCTAATGGCATATAAGTTGATTATCATCTATTGGGCTATTCCCAATGACGGTCCCATCATTGTTATACCATTGGTACTTTACCACAAAAAAAATCATATATGCTCGATAGTCATTTACAAGTCAACACCGTGTAAGAAACTTGTCAAGTACCTTTAATAATTGCTTTGTATGTACCTTCTTATTCTCCAACTACATATATCATAAAGATGTGAACTTACATGATATTAAAAGTGTATGCACTTTTAACTTCATATGCAATATACTCATGATAATTAATATACAACTTGCCTCAAATATCACTGATAGTAGTCATATGATAGAAAGTAGCTCATAGAGCTATCACCGTATTATGAGTCACCTCCACTCGCACATATCACATGAATTAATTGTTACTATCAACCACGATGATATGTGACTCATAATAATAGTAAAATTATTAGAAAAATATTCTATAAAACTTTACATATCAATTGAGAGTTAGTTCATCTAAGCTA
>JAREIK010001546.1:3616412-3657785 GCA_029783825.1 Sapria himalayana
ATTGATAAACTTCTTTAAGTAGTTTTCATATTATATTAGAACAAGTTCCCTAGTAAACCAAACTTTGAATTTTGAATGTAATTTTTTTATTCAAATTTAACATATTTTTTATAGTTTTACTATAAAAAATATGTATGTTTTACTTTTAAATTATTAATGTTTGTTTTCTTTTGCTATGTTGGCTGAATTTGATGAGGACTGGGCTGGCAGAGCTGTGTGATATAAGCGAGACAAGATGAGAGCATTGACAAAGTGGCACTTAAAGTTTAAAATTTTTTATGCTTTTGAATTTTTAAATAGAGGTGTCTACCGGGCCGGCCGACACGAGGCACGGCACGATTCAGCCGTGTATGGGCCGGCCCGACATGGGAATTTTTTATGTTATGCTGTGCATGTCCACGGCACCAACCGTGTTGTGTCGTGCCTGGCCCATAATGGTACCATGGCCGGTTGGCACGGTATCTCGGCTAGAGGTGTCAAACGAGACGTGCTGGGGCCAGTGCGGCCCATTTTTAGCCGGCCCTACCGTGCTTTTGTGCTGGGCCAGGCACGACACGGTTACTCTACCATGGCGTGCCTTGCCCAGCACGGTTCTGTGAAGGTCAACCCGGTACGGGCCCACGACACGAATTTGCCCGGTTAGGCCAGGTCGGGCCGACCCTAATTTACAAAAAAATTAGGGTTTGGCTGCGCCACCTCCCACCGTGATGATTCTTCATAGAACTATGTCGTGCCAGGCACGACACGGTACAGTAACCGTGTTGTGCCTAGCCTGGCACAGAAGCACGATCGGGTTGGCTAAAAATGAGCTGGGCTGGCCCGACGCGTCCCGTTTGACACCACTATTTTTAAAATAGTCATTCCCTTCTAGCGGCAGTTTTCTTTTTATGGTTTTATATGTATGCTGAGAATAGAACCAAAAGATGCACATGATAGCGAGTCGACCTAAATCAACTAACTTTTTAGTCTCTTATAAGTTGTGTGTGCTGGTTATAATAAAATTATGTGTTAAAAAAATCCAACAAGAACTGAAATTAAATATCAATCATTTGAATTTTTTAAGATAATAATACATTTCAATATTACTCATAAATCAATAATTTCAAATAATTATTGAACACGAATAATTCAACTTAGATTCACTAATATTAGTCTTTCTAGAATTAAAATTAGTATTACATTTTATTGATATTGGGAAAACAAAAATAAAAATTAAATAATAAGTACAATTAAATGAAAACGAAAAAAATTTCTAAGACATTAAATTTTAAAAGTTCACACAATTTTAATGTTCACACCAATTCTAGTATATTAAACTCAACTTATATTTAAATTAATGTTATCAATAAATTTTATTTCATCCATTGATCAACTACATTGAAAGATATTTAAAAAAATAAATATAACATGAAAATGAACAAAAAGAAGCAAAAGGAAATGCTTATTAGGACTTAGAGATGGTTCTACCTCCTTTGATCTCTTTCTACAAAATGTGAAGTTTTAGCATCATGTGTTGTATATATTTTTTTGCCATTCGAGTTTTCATTTTTGTTCCATAAAATATATATATTTCACTCCTTGCATTTTTTTTTCTTTTGGTTCATCCTTCTTCTCTATTCTACATTTCTTGCATGAACCTTCTCTTGCATGTGTTTTACTTCATGTGTTTGTGAATTCCCTCTCGTTCATGTTCTCAAACTTCTTTAGAAATCCCTCTCTTCCTCATAATGTTTTCTGTGTTCTTATGTACCTGCATTTTTTTCCTATCTTGCCTCATGTTTTAGTTTATGTTTTTTTTTCATTTCCTCCATTATTCTTTCGCGTGTTTATATTAATCTTTTTCTTTTTCTTCTCCTTAAGTTTCACAGTATAATAGCTCCATTGCTACACAAAATTAATCCAAATACAATATTTTTTTTACTAATAAATTGAGTGAAAGCTAAAAAAAAGTAAAATATGAAAAAATATATCTATAAATACTCAAAAATAAAAATTTACTCTTTCTTTTTAGTGAAATTAAGCTAAAAAGAGAAGTAAATAACTTTAATTTTTCGAGTTATCACACACACAAACAAACCCTTATACAAAGTATTAGAAAAAAGTAAAATATATATATCCAATGATATATATGTCCAACAAAGGAGATAGACTATATATATTCAAAATAGCAATAATTAGTCATGATATTCACATATAGTGATACCATCTCTCTTGGACATGACATGAACTAGCACAAGTATTCACTAGCAATACAAGATGTGATATTTATAAGTGGCGACATTCACATATTGCGATATCATTGTTATTATTAGGATTGACTAATTCTTATGAAGCTGGAATATATGTTCAATGTTATGACCTGAATTATAAATTTGTGACTTGAACGAAGTCACAGCCTATTATGTGTTATTGTGAATGAAAGACTTAAAGATTCATGTTGCTACTTGAATTATGAAGTCACAACTTGAACAAAATCAGAATATATGATGTCAGAATTTAAGTCACTACCTGAATCACAAAGTTGTTATGTGAATGAAGTCACAACCTATTGTGTCTTGTAAAAATTAGAAGACTTAATAATTAAAGGCATGACCTGAATTTCAAAGTGACAACTTGAATGAAATCATAATATATATTCGGTGTTATGACTTGAATTGTGAAGTCACAACTTGGAGCTGCAACTTTTCTTGTTTTATTGCAACTAGAAGCCTTAAGAATTCCAGTTATGACATTGTTTTTTAATATCACGATATGAATGATTGAAGTTGCAACATGGATATAATGTTGTGAATTAGACCTTAAGTTTAACAAGATTTTTTGTTTTACTATTTAAAGACTTATACATGTAGATTGTAAAGTGAGTTGTAATAAAGTTGTTAAAAGGTTTAATGAAGTTTTCCTCTTTTATTTTGCATATTCTTTCTTTTCTCTCCATATGTTCTCTAGTGAATTATGTGCTTCAACTTTGAGAGTTCTTTCCCCTTTCCCAAAACCATAAATTACCATCACAAATTCTTATATTTGGTTTCAAAGAGGTTATGCCAAGTATCTCATGATCTCAACGTTTGATATTAGAGGTTGGTTATGCTAAGTATCTTAGGTCCACAATGCTTATAAGGTATGAGATTCACATATCATGATGTCATATTTATAAGTCATGACATTCACGTCGCAATGCCATCTCTCATGGTCATGACATGAACATGCACAAGCATGCACCAATAATACAAGAAACATGTTAGCATCTTTTTTGTGGGGCTCAGGGGGCAAGTATAAAAAAGAAGGAAGGCCTAAATACCAGAGGAAGAAAAAGGAGGTATTTTTATTCTCTCAAAAATAGCTTCATCATCTCTTGAGTGCTTGGATTATAATATAATAGTTGGTATGAATTCTTTTAAGAGTGTTTGTAACTCTTAACATGATATCAGAGCTAGATTATTTTTCTTCTCCATTGTTACTGATAATTGTATTCTTCTCTTATCGTGTTTGATTATTTGTCTCAGTCCCTATTATTACTTATGATATTGTAGTTTCCGGTCTCTTACTTATGGACCCTATGCATAGTCTCAATATCATTTTCTCAAAGGTGGTAACTAAAAAAAGATGTTAGTCTATTATTCACTCAAAAGACACAATAGGTGTGTAGTGGGTTTTTTCGTAAAAAGGCAGCAAGGGTGCAAGGTGGTCTAATTGGAAGAAAAAGTGATTGTCTCCTTAAAAATATGACTTGTACATACTATGGAAGATTGGGCCACATGATTTGATTTATATTTTCATCTTGTGGGATTTCTAGATTGATGGTATTCTAAAAATATGGAAGAAAGTGTGGTAGGTTCATCCATGTGCACAATATTGTGCCCAATACAACTACTGCATGGACGAAAACAAACCTTGGGAAAAAAGATGGTTGTGGATGGAGATTGTTTTTTATTTGGACTATCTAATGAGTAGTGGTCATTATTAGTAAAATTGATAAACAATACTAAAGTCTCTCATTCTTATTCTAAAAAATTATCTAGTAAGCTTCTTTCCAATAAGTGGATTATCAACACAAGTTCTTCTAATCATGTCTCTAGTAATATTGCTTTTTTTATGGATTCAATTAATTTATCTCCCTCTTCTATGGGGCTTCCTAATGAAAAGTAAATGGTAGTCACAAAAGAAAGGATGATTATGTTGGGTGAAAACATAATTTTACATAAAGCTTTGTGTGTTTTAGAATTGATCTATAACTTACTATATGTATCTTGGTTGCTTACAAAGTCACACCATAGTGTTCTTTTACTAAATAAACTTTGTGTTTTATAGGATTGCACTGGGAGGATACCAATTGGAGTAGGTGAAGAACATGACATGGTACATTGATTCAGCCCTGTGTAACAAAGTCGAGCATATCAAGTAGCAATCGCAAGAATTAAGAATTATGACAAGGGTGACTGGGGCATCACTTTCAATAAGTAGTATCTTTTCTTCCTGATATAATTAAATGTAATAGTAAAAAAAGGGATATTTGAATAATAATAATACTTGAGAAATCTATGTAAGTGTTCAACATATCAGAGATATATTCTCTTTGAGTTGTAATCAAGCAATTGAGTCTTTTGATTTGATTAATTGTGATATTTAGGGTTTACTTCATTTTTTATATTTAGAGTAAAGTTTCTCAAATAATAAAAACATTTTGTTTGATGCTACTACTCAATTTAATAAATAAGTGAAAATTGTAAGAAATGATAATGGTTGAAAGTTCACTTATTTGAAAAGGTTTTATGCAGGTAATGGTACTTTACATCAAGCTTTATACATGTACACACCCCAACAAAATGTTGGGGTCGAACAAAAATATCATCATATTTTAAATGTGGCATATGCACTTCATTTTCAGACCAATCATCCTATCGGTTTTTGGAAAGAATGTATTTTGACTGCTGTATAATTAATAACTTATACTTTCACTCTCTTATTGGTAAAATACCTCATGAATTGCAATTTCGTATTCCTTCTACATATTTTGCTCTCCATATTTTTGGATATCTATGTTTTGTTAATAATAATAGGCCTCAAGTGAAGGATAAATTTGGGTCTAGGTCTTGAGAATATATTTTTTTGGGTTTAAAATATGGACAAAAGGGTTGAAGATTATTTTCTTTCTAATGATGTGTATTTTTGTAATGCTGAATTGCCCTTTGCTGAAAATAATGCTACTTTGATGGATAATGGTTTGGATGAATTAATGTTTCAAGATAATCGAGTTGTCCTTGATGATGAGATCATAGTATCAAGGGGGGATTATGAAGATACGAGTGGTAGTTATTTAAAGGTACATGTGCAGGAAGAAGAGTAGCTGGATATTCTAATTCTAAATGTTCAAATTTAGCCTCTTATTGTGGATGAGAGCGTGATAAGTGTTGGGAGTCATGTTAGTGGTGTTTCGCAAAAGGCTCTTGGCAAGGGGCATCAAAATAGTAAGTCATCAAGTTGTCTAAAAAAATTAATCACTAATAATGTTCAAGCTTTAGACCCCATCACTACTCCTTCACTCAAGTTGTCTCCATCCTTAGGAACCACATTTGTCATAAATTGTTATGTAGGCCATGAAAAGTTTTCTATGAAGCATAAGCATTTCTCATTAGCAATTACCATAGCTTTTAAACCTACTAGTTTTCAGAGGTAGTGAAGGATCTTAGTTGGAGGAAAACTTTGAAAGACGAAATTAATGCACTCGAATGAAACAAAACCTAGACATTGGAAGATTTTCCACTAGGAAAGAAAGTAATATGGTGTAAATGGGTCTACAAGGTGGAGTATAACTTTGACAAGTCAGTTAAAAGATTGAAAGGAAGACTTGTAGTTTTTGCTAATTGATGGGTTGTATGGATAGATTTCAATAAAATATTTGCTCATATAGTTAAAATGGTAACACTAAGAATGTTCTTGGTAGTTATAATGGCACATAACCAAGAAATTTACCAGATAAACATACATAATTCATTCCTCCATGATGATCTAGAGAAGGAAGTACATATATAGCTGCCTTCTAGATTTGTGTTTCCCAACCTAGGAAATGTATGTTTCCTCCACAAATCCTTGTATGGATTTGTGGATGTAACATAGAATTGGTTTGCTATGCTTTCTACTACTTAGAAATAATTTAGTTTTACACAACCTTATGTGAATTACTTTATACTTAGTTATATTAAGAGTGATATAACTTTGCATGTCCTTGTCTATGTGGATGATTTGATTATTGTTGGTTCCTCTCATGATGCTATTATGCATTAAAAAAAAGTTGGATGCATATTTCCATATAAAGGACTTATACATCCTAAAATATTTTCTTGGCATAGAGGTCACTCGTGGGAAGCATGACTTATTTTTCTCTCAATAGAAATATGTCATGGACATTGTTAGTGAAGTTGCTTTGTTGAGGGCTTGGCCTATTTCGACTCCAATAAAGCAAAACTGCCACTTGGGCTCTTGGTGATGGAGAAGAATTTTCCAACTCTGAATGATATCGATGCCTCATTGGAAGGCTAATTTACTTGATTATTACTTGAGCAGAATTATGCTATTCATTTCTTGTTTTGGCTTGATTTATGGGCTTTCAATGAACTGAGCATAGAAAGCTACTTTATGTGTTTTGAGGTACTTGAATAGTAGTCCAAGACAAGGTATATTTAATTGTGTGGGAAAAGATATATGTAACTAGATGCCTTTTGTTATTGTGATTGGGGTAATTATCCATTGACTAGGTGATTATTGACTAGTTATTTTATGTTGCTTGGTTCTTCACCAATCTCTTGGAAATCAAAAATGCAATGAACTATTTTTTAGTCATTTGTAAAGGCTAGATACCAATCATTGGTAATAACAACTTATGAATTGAAGTGGTTAAAATTAATATTATAGTATGTTAGTATTGAACACAAGTGTTTGATGTACTTATATCATGATAGTCAAGTTACTCTACATATTACTGATAATCTAGTTTTTTATGAAAGTAAGAAGTATATAAAAATGGATTATCATCTTGTGTGAGATGAAATTCAAACTGGCAATATAATGACCTAACACATTCATATGGGGGAACCAATTGATGGATATTTTTACATAAGCTATTGTAAAATCTTAGTTTCTTTTGCTATTTCCCAAGTTGGGCATTCGAGATTTTCATGCTCCAGCTTGAGGAGTATTATTCGGTTTTATTGTTACGCTATAACTTCATACTTATCAATCATGACATTCACATGTCACGATGTCATCTCTTTTGGTCATAACATGAATTAGCACAAGCATGCACCAATAATACAATGTTACATTTATAAGTTGTGATATCATGCTTATAAGTCATGATATTAATATGTCATGGCATCATACTTATAAGTTATGATACACGTTAGCATCTTTATTTGTGAGGCTCATGAGGCAAGTATAAGAAGGGAGGAAACTTATATAACCGAGGAACAAAAAAGGAAAGTTTTTTTATTCTCTCAAAATTGGCTTTTGTCCTCTCTTGAATTATTCGATTGTAATATAATAGTTGGTATGAATTATTCAAAGAGTGTTCGCAATTCTCATCAATCTTAGCAATAAATGCTCAAACACACTAATAAGTTAGTCTATTTTATTTTTTTTAGTGTTTCACATTGTGAAATATTTAGGAAATAAATTCATTTATTTTGCAACAAATTTTAATGCTTAATAGAGTAAACATTTTTGACAATGTATTTTCCATTTTCCAAATGAGAATAATGTATAAATTGACCTATACATCTTTTTATTGTATTTTTTTGATCTAGAAAATAAATGGAATTGATAGGCATATTTTATAATAGCTTGTAATGCTTAATAGATTAGATTTTCGAGAATTGATCTCACTATTTTTGATCATGAATTGATCTGTAATGAATATCATATATTCTATTACAGATATTAGTAATTCACAATCAAAATTTGATTTCATAATTCTTCCATGTTTTTTTCTTTGATTGAAAATTGATCTACATATTCTATAATAAATTGTAACACTTTGACTTAATAAACTAAATATTTTAGACAAATATTATGTGTTTTGTATTTAGAACGCGAACTTGATATAATTTTTATATTAAAATAGATTAAAGAATTCCAATGTGTATTATCTCTCCTAGGATATGAATAAAATATATTAAATAATTCAAAAAAAAATATTCACATATTGTTAAACTCATTATAGATTATTTTTTGTCTATTCAATAAAAGAGTTGCAACCATAGAATATCAAGAGAACATTTCTTTACATAGTTTAATTTATGTAGAATTGGATTGATCCAACTCATTCAAAATTCAAGCATGTTATGTAGAATCACAAAAAACAGAATAATTCATGCACTACTAAACCATTTGTCCATTTAATTAAAAAACTTGTATACCAATTCATTTTAAGATTGATTGACGTCCCAAAATTATATTTAACAAAATTGCAAAGATATTAATAGAAAATAGTAAAATAAACACACTAATGCACTTAAAAATCATGCAGAGTTAAGCTTTACTCAAACAATATAACTTCATCATCAAAATTTGTTACTTATGCACAAATAGATAATTTTGTGAATAATTTGTAAGTCCATGACCATATTCCAAGTTTTCTATTGCATTCCACGTATTATACATTGAAAACATTTTGACAATTGTTAAATTGTAGACCAAAATATCTTTGCAAAAAATGTCTTTCATAGATAATATCTACTAAACAAATAAAATACACACCATGGATTATACATCTTCAAGAAACCAAATTTGAGAGACATAATTTTTGGGCATATTGAATTCTTATCACAATGATGTCAAAAAAATAGTTTAAGTTGATATGTTTTCATATTCTATGAAAACAAAAACATCATAAAAATGAATTTTTATATTTGTCAACTACAATAGAAACTAGTCTTTTAAAACACATAATAATTTAATAATATTAACCTCATTTAACATAAAAAAAGCAATAGGGTACCATTAATAAATAAAATAAAAATTCACACAATTTCACAAGTATGAAAAAAGTAAACCCACAATAATTAAAATAATGGCTGTTATTTTCACCTAACCTCGATAAAATAGTAGGCATTATGTAATGATGGTTATTTTATCGAGTTTAGGTGAAAATCACCTAGCCTACATCGAAAATCTTTTTGGGGATTTCCAAATTTTTTCTAATAAAAGGAATTTTCCTATTCCATTGAGATTCATACCCATATATTTCCAATTTCTCATTTTCTTTTGATTGTATTTTATTTCATGATGTATTTTATTGCTTTAGCTTTGAATTTTCTATCTTTCAAATTATTACGGGTTTAATTTTATTTTATAACTGTGGTAAATGCATTTTAGAAAAGTTCTGTCAAAAGGGCGATAAGGGCCTCAAAGTTTGTGGTTTTTAAAAGGGTAATTGCGCCCCTCCACTTACCTGGGAACTTTTTTAGTATAATAACACAAATAGTTATTATTATTCTCGGTTACTGTTCAATGTAAAAGTAAAACATGATAGCAAAATTTGAAATAGAAAAATTTAATGGAAGTAATTTTTCATTGAGAAAAATGAAAATTAAGGCAATTTTGAGGAAGAATAATTGCTTAGATGCAATTGGAAAAAGGCTCATTGGAAATTTTGAAGACAAGTGGATGAGATGGATAGTAATGCAGTAGCTGACCTGCATTTGGCACTTTCTGATGGAGTATTGTCGAGTGTGATAGAAAAGAATACAGCAGAAGAAATTTGGGATACTCTCACAAGGTTGTACTAGGCAAAGTCACTTCACAACAAAATCTTCTTAAAAAGATAACTTTATACTTTACGAATGAAGGAATCTATTACTGTAACTGATCATATTAATACTCTAAATACTTAATTTTCACAACTTACTTCGTTAGGTCATAAAATAGAAGAAGTTGAACGTGTTGATATTTTACTTCAAAGTTTACCTGATTCGTATGATCAATTCCACATCAATTTAATGTACGGTGCATTGACTGATAAGTTAATTTTTAATAATATTGCCTCTACCATCTTAGAAGAAGAAAATAGATAGAAAAATAAAGAGAATAGATATGTAACTGCACAACAAATAGATGCTTTGATGATGATATGAGGGAGATCAATGGAGCATGGCCCCAGTGGGAGTCAGAATTATTGTTGATCAAAATATAGAAGTAAGAAAAATATTAAATATTATAATTATGGTAAGAAAGGGCACTTAAAAAAGATTGTTGGTTTAAAAAAAAAATATGGATGATGAGTTATCTAAGACTCAAGAGAAGGTTGCAAGCATCAATGATGAAGGTAATATTTTATATAGCAAGGTAATAATAATGATTGAAAGTAGAAAATAGTTTAGTGATGTATGATTGCTAGACTCGGGAGCATCATGGCATATGACATCTCGGAGAGATTGGTTTTACAAATACGAACCAATCTCAGGTGAGTCAGTGCACATGAGTGATGATCATACTTTAAAAATTTTTGGTATGGGTACTATCAAAATTAAAATGTTTAATGGTATGATTTGTATCATTCAAGAGGTATGACATGTGATTGACTTGAAAAAAAATCTATTGTCTTTGGGCAAATAGATAGCATTGGATGCAAAACTCTTATTGAAAATAAGATGATAAAGATTATGAGAGGTTCATTTGAGATAATGAAGGGAGAAAAAATCATATCAAATTTATTCATGCTTAAAGGAGAAATAGTAGAGGAAGGAGATGCATGTGTTGCATCAATTACTAAAGGAGAAGAATCAATGATGATATGGCATCTCAAACTATGCCACATGTCAGAACAAGGTTTGAAAATTCTCTCTAATAAAAAGTTACTTCTGGGGCTCAAAATGATAAATTTATCTTTTTGTGAGTATTATGTTACTAATAAGCAGAATAGATTGGTATTTAAAAGATTATATGTAAGAAGTAAAAATACTCTGGACTTAATATATTCTGATATATGGGAATCACCTGAAATATCTTACGGATGAGCAAAATATTTTGTATCATTCATTGATGATTATTTAAGGAGATGTTGAGTATATCCAATCAAGAAAAAGTCAGTTGTGTTTTTAATTTTTAAAGACTTCAAAGCACTGGTGGAACTTAAATATGGGAAAAGAATTAAGTGTTTGCAGATAGATAATGGAATTGAGTATACAGTTGGTAAATATTTTATTTTTTGTAAGCAAGAAGGTATCAAATGACAGTTCACAGTCACATACATGCCACAACAAAATGGTGTAGCAGAATGGTTGAACAGAACTCTTGTAGAAAGAATGAGAATAATATTAAGGACTACAAGATTGCCCAATTCCTTTTGGGCGGAAGCATCAAAAACTACATGTTATGTGATAAATCGATCGCCATCAACATTGATTAATTTGAAGACACTGATGTAGATGCAGACGGGTAAGCCAGTAGACTACTCTACTTTAAATTATTTTGGATGTCCTGTATATGTGATGTACAACACCCAAGAAAGAACAAAGTTGGATCTAAAATCCAGAAAATGCATATTCTTAGGGTATGCTCAAGGAGTGAAGGGGTATCACCAATGGGAGCCCACTGACCACAAGGTAATTATCAGCAGAGATGTAATTTTTAAAAAAAGAATGGAAGATAATAGCACATTAAAAAAAGTTTCATAAACTACCACTGTGCATGTAGAAAATATTCAGTTACAAGATGTTCCAAAATCAATGGAGAAAGAACTAGAGCATGAAGCACAAGAACAATTCGTGTCTGAGGCTCAAGAAGTTAGTCGGCCAACTCATAAAAAAAGATCACCAACTTGGCACTCGAAGTATGTTACAGAGAGAAACATTGCATATTGTCTCCTTACAAGAGATGGAGAACCTTCAATATTTCAAGAAGTTTCAAATAGTTCAAATGGATCTCTATGGATGATAGCAATGATGTAAGAAATCGAAGCTCTACACAAGAACAAGACTTGGAAGCTAGTACAATTACCAATTGGAAGAAAAGCTATTGGAAACAAATGGATTTACAAGATGAAGCAGGATAGTAATGATCAAGTAGAATGGTATCGTGCAAGATTGGTAATAAAGAGATATGCTCAGAAAGAATTTATTGACTTCAATGAAATTTTTTCTCCGGTGTTTCGTCTTACAACAATTAGAGTAGTAATGACTCTATGTGCTACACTTGATTTGTATTTGGAGTAGTAAGATGTTAAAACTACTTTTCTTCATGAAGAAATTGAATAAGAAATTTATATGTTCCAGCTATAAGGATTTGTTGAAATTGGTAAGGAGAAGTTAGTTTGTAAGTTAAATAAATCTCTATACGATCTGAAACAAGCACCGAGGTGTTGGTATAAAAGATTTGATTCCTTCATCATGAGCCTTGGGTATAATAGACTCAGTTCAAACCATTGTACATACAACAAAAGGTTTGAAAAAAAATGATTTCATCATTTTACTATTATATGTGTATGACATGTTGGTTACAGGCCCAAACAAACGTCAGATCCAAGAATTGAAGGCACAGTTAACTAGGGAATTTGAAATGAAGGTCTTGGGACTAGCAAACAAGATTCTAGGGATACAGATTTACTGAGATAGAAATAATAAGAAGATTTAGCTTTCTTAACAAAATTATTTTAACAAGATCTTGTGGCATTTCAACATGCAAGATAGTAATCCAATTTCTACCCCTCTTCATGTTAATTTCAAATTATCCTCAAGCATGTGTCCTAGCTCTGAAGAAGAGAGAAAAAAGAGATCTCAAGTAGCATATGCATCAGTAGTGGGAAGTTTAATATTTGCAATGATTTGTACAAGACCAGATATTACACAAGCAGTGGGAGTGGTTAGTCGATTCATGACAAATCTTGACTTAGAACATTGGAGTACTGTGAAGAGGATTTTTAGATATCTAAAAGGAACCTCAAATACTACAATATGCTATGGAAGTTTAGATCTTATTGTCAGAGATTATGTTGATGCGGACTATTCTAGAAATATTGATAATAGCAAGTCTACAATAGATTATGTTTTTACTCTTACTGGTTGAGCTATAAGTTGGGTTTCAAAATTGCAGCCTATTGTATCTACTTCTACGACAGAAGTAGAATATGTGCAGCTACACAAACCAGTAAAGAGGCAATCTGGTTGCAAATACTATTGGAAGAGCTTGGATATAAACAAAATAATGGTACTTTATTTTGTGATAGTCAAAGTGCTTTACACTTAGCAAGAAGTCAAGTATTTCACTCAAAGACAAAACACATCAGGGTATAATATCAATTTGTATGAGAGAAAGTAGAAGAAGGAAGTGTGGATATGCAAAAGATTCATACCAAAAAAAACATAGCGGATGTTTTGACCAAACTGATCAATACTGACAAGTTTGAATTATGTAGAACTTCATATGGCTTAACAAGAATGGAAGCGAATATTGACAAGTAAAGAAAGTAGTTTTCAAGTATTTTCATTGTTATTTTATTAGGGTTAGGTGAAAATCAACTAGCCCACATCGGAAATCTCTTTGGGGATTTCCAAATTTTTTCTTATAAAAGGAATTTTCCTATTCCTTTGAGATGCATTCCTATATATTTCTAATTTCTCATTTTCTTTTAATTGTATTTTATTTAATGATGTAACTTAATTGCTTTAGCTTTGAATTTTCTATCTTTCAAATTATTGTGGGTTTAGTTTTATTTTATAACAAATGCATACTATTTTTTTAATAAGAATAACACAAAGAAGAAGAAGAAACAAAATAGGCAACTTTAAGAGTAGAATCTTGTCGCATTATCTTCCGTGCTTAGACTTGACAATCATTTGACTTGTCTCACCTTAATATTTCTAAGGGTGTCAACAAACTTTTGTTTCATTTTTTAAAATTTAGCAATACCCTTCTACATATAAAAACTTGAGATAGCCATCTTGAAGACTTATTCTAAACCTTTTTTTTAATTTGCACCGTATTTTTAAAAAATTGATCAATACTACCAAGTGTTGATGTAGGTTCAAAGCATCATTCTCTTCTAAGAAAAACTATTGATAGGAATTATGTATTTTTGAATTACATAGTACAGTAAACTGACTTGTCAATTTGTATATTTTTACAATCAAAATTTTATATGAGAAGACCTCTATCATTGAAATAGAAGGGTCACTCCTATAGTTAAACAATAAAAAATATTTTAATAAATATTACATATAACTACATGAAGAAACCTTGATAATAGAAAATATTATTTCCTACATAAATCAACTTGATGCATCATGCATGGAGGAATAAATAAGGTAATTTGGGTAAAGGTTGTAAATGTCCAACTTGACTTAAATAGGTTCTTTATTTTAATAACAAGGCCTAATTGCTCTTCTAATAAATCCGATGACATTCTCTCTAAAAACATAGGAATTTAGAGAATATTACAATTTAGATGTTTATGAAATTGAGAAATTTTTAAAGTTTGTTATAAATATAAAAGTAACTTTAACACTTTTTGAAATGCATAAGTTTTGAAGATGATGATCAAATATATAATAGATATATTACTTTATTTTAATAAACATGCTCATGCACATCTACTTTTTTTTAATTAATGGCAAGAGATGCTCATTATTGATACACTTATCTTGGCATCTCCAAATGCTTAGAATGTTAGCTTTGAAGGACATATAATAGATATATTACTCTTCATGTTAGTCGAGATTTTATTTCAAAACTTACAAAAGGAAGATTTAATGGCCGTAACAATACAACCTATATAAATCATGCATTAGAGTGATTTTGAATTCATTGGTTATTATTTGATGAAACAAAATTCTGATACTTAGGATTATATATATATATATATATATATATTACAATGCATCCAATAATTTTGTGGTTGATACTTAAGTTGTCCCACTTTTGATGCCGTATCACAACATGTAGGCCAAATCTAAGGCTAAATTTGATAGTATTGCATATTAGATTTTTATATCCTTTTATTTATTTTAAGTCAAATGAAAATCAACATTGATTTGAGAATTTCATGGTTGTTTCATGATGAGCCTTAAAATTTGCGTTAGAAAATAAAATTAGATTACCTGGCCTAATTTTGATTCACTAAGAATTACATTTTGAAAATTTGAGAATTCTTAGATTATACATGGATGACTTTTGAACCTAAAAGATTTAGCCAAGACTCCTATTAATTTTGAAACTATGGTTGCTTTCTAAAACAAGTTATATTTGCTAAAATCTATAAAAACAAACTTTTTCTTGAAACATTTTTTTTGCATACTACATTTTTATATCTTGTTTCTATTGAGAAAAATGAAATTTTTAGAAGTTGCATCATAGTTGGAATGCTAGATTCTTCATAGGTTCCAAGTGGTTATAACTTGTAATACATAATTATGTAAAACAATTCTAACAATGAGTTTGCATTTAAATTTAGTAAGACAAAATTAATACAATAGTTAAGATATTTTCATAGAAAATTTTAAAATAAATTCAAATATAATTTGTAAAAGAATTATTTAATAATCATGCTTTAAAAAAAGAAATTTAAAACACTAATTACAACTACCAATTCAAGTTAAACATTTGCTAAAGAATTACCCAAATATATAAATATCCACATACAATTTTACATGCCAAAATTAATGCTGAACCAAAAATTATAACTTTCAGAATATAAAATCTAAGAAAACATTCCAAAATGAAATATGCAAACTTGAGATTCTTGTGTAGAAAATTTAGTAATTTCTATGTATTATTAATTATTCTTTTGGGCTAAGATGTTTTTTTGCAGAACTTCAATTCGATAGTAACTTCATGGAAGTAAGACAAACACACAGGCATGTCATATTAAATTTGGACATAAAAAGAAGGAAGCTTATGTGCAATATATATATATATATGTGTGTGTGTGTGTGTGTGTGTGTGTGTGTGTGTGTGCCTTCATTATATTTCAGCAACTAGTGATAGGAAGAAAGGAGAAGATGTTTTTTTGGCTATTAGACCTGAAATGAGATTCGGTGAAAAGATGAGGAATTTCAGAAAAAAAAGCTTCTTTTTTTGGTCATGCATTTTCTTTTCTATAAAAGAAATGGGCCCTCCCTTTTCTTCCACCATGCATGATTTTTAAAAACAATGATCTTCCCATATTTCTTTCCTTTTTTCTTTTTGAAGCATTTAGTGGGAAAATATCTTAATCTTTTGGTCTATCATCAACTTTACCAACAACAAAAAAAATTTAAAAAAATAAAAAATATTAATTGAATAAAATAAAATATACATGTTTTAAATTAAAATCACATATTGATGTTTTAATTAAAAAAATGAGCAAATCAAACTAATAAAGTAAATAAACTAAACTAGTCTACCTAACTATGACAGTCCCAACAAATTTCCTCTTCTTCCCTAAGTGAGACACATACCAATATGTTTTTTGAAAAGATTAATCTTTATTGTAATTTTTTGGTTTTACCCGGTTTTGGCATACCAAAACATGTTTTTTATTATTATGTGATTTTGTATTTTGGTTTGTTTGGTTTTGTTTTAATTTTTGAATGAAATTGGATGCTCTCATTGAGAATGTGTTTCAAAAATATTAAAATGTTCATTTTCTCACATATACAAATCAATGAAACGATGAATATGGGACAAACGAAACTCGTGATGTAACAAAAAAGGAGGTGATAGCTCCACACACTATGTGGAAAAGGCACCCATGATGACTATTTTCAAAAATAGAGTTTTTTCCCAAAATGGGATTCCTTCCCTAAAATGATAAGCATTCTTGTTTTTGATTTTGTTTTCATGAAATAAAGAATAGAGGAATTTATCCCGTGAACAAGTGAAATGGGAATTTATCACATGTGTGTGTAACTTACCATTTTTGCATGAAACCATGTGTGTGTTTTGGTGAGAAAACAGAAAGAGTCCCATTTTACGTGTGTGTACTTGAGAGTGAAAAATGGAAAACTATCTCATTTTTGTTCAAACTTATGCCCATCAATATCTAAAAGCCTCTGTAATCTTTCAAGGTATAGTTACTCTCTTGTTCTTCTATTTATAAGGGTTAGTATATTTATGTAGAATTAATGTCAAGTTCTTGCGAAGTTTGTATTGTGCAAATGTTGTGCTCAAATTGTGCTTGTGATGAGACCATGTTTATCTTGTACTGTGACAGAGGCACTCAAATTTTTTCATGAACTCTAGATATAAAATTGAAACACAATTCTAAAGGTGTTTTCAATTATATTTACATTTCATTTGATTTGTGTTATTTGGATATTATGACATTTTATAATTATATTTTGATTGTGAAAAAATTCTATCAATTTTGGGGACATAATATTTACTATGGTAATGTGATTGTGTAGAAATTGTGATGATTTATTATTTTTAATATTCGAATAGAATCATGTAAGCATAAATATATATATTTCAGGCAATTTGAAATATACATATTTATGCAGGTTTGATACAAAATTTTGAAACCCCAAAATATGTGTGATTTTTGAGTATAATGGGACTCTAATACATGGTTTTGCGATACATACACGAACAAATAATTTGGAGTATATTTTCTAATTGAAATTTAAAAAATTTTAAAAAGATTCAAAAATACTAAAATAACCTAATTGTTGGACCAAAAATTTACTTCAAGACTATTCTTAATTTTTCAGGATATATCTCGGTCGACCCAACAACACTATTAAGGATTTTGTTAGTATATCAACAAATTATTTGCTTGTGTGTGTTTTTGTATTACAGCTAATTTTTCATCTAATACATCTTATATCCAATAATATGATACATCAATATGTTTTGATTTACTATGAAAAGTCAATTTCTTAGATAGATGAATTACACTATAACTATGGTATTGAATTATATATGTATCATGTCATACATTCAATTATGTTAGAAACTTTTTCATCCATAAATTCCATTTTAGACTTCATTAGCTTCAATAAACTCAACTTTAGTCTAGAATAGTAAAATGCATTTTTGTAGCTTGGAGTACTAAGATATTACTCGTCTTCCAAAGTTTGTAAAAAATAACTTCTTGTGGACCTTCTTGAATCTAAATCATCGATCATATTAGAATAAATGTATCTAAAAATAGAAATATTTTGCTCACCCAAATATTAATATAGTTGAGATGTACGCAAAGATACTTTTTGATAGATTAAACTACTATCTAATGATATTATACATGAGTGTAAGAGAAAATGATTGATCACACTGATAACATGTGATATATCATGTATGGTACAAACCATATAGTAAATGCATAATCATGTCATTTCCTAACTAATAACAAAAATTCAAAAAGTGATCATAAGAGATGTGTCTTTGGCACTCAAAATTTCAAGTTTTTGTAGATATTTTTTTTATATTCATGATGTGTTCGTACTATACAATTACTTTAAAAGCAAGTATTTCACTAAATTATATTTTAGTGAAAATGATGGACTTGGTGGAAAGATAAAATAGAGGTCAGAAGATTAAGGAAGTAGTCATGACATTTCCAATATCATGTTATTTTATACTAATATATGCCTAATGAAAAGTCACAACCACCTTTCTTTTCCATGACTCTATAAATAAGTCATGACATTCATTATATGCCATGATTCTACCATTTAGTAGTCACAATCATTTAATTTGAAACACATTGTTCATGGCTATGACATCATCTTAGAGTCATGGTTGCATTTGTTCTAAATACAATTTCAGCCATGAAATTATTTATGTCACAATTTTTAAAGTGGTACATAAATTTATGGTATTTTTTAGTGCTATGATATATTTTTTATAAAACCAAAATCACACAATACAAGACAATTTTATGTGGTGACATCTTTTCTTGCCATAAGTTTGTGTTCCAGTGATGATTTTTCTCAGTTTTGATAATCTTTTGTTGGCATGACTTTATATTCTAGAAATGATTTTTCTCAATCATGACATTATTTGTCACCACAATTTTGTGTTCTAAAGAGATATCTTTTTAGTCACAACATTATTTTCCATTATGGCTTTATGTCATAGATAGAATTTTCTTCACCAGTGGTAGCATTTATCATGCCTCCATGACTTTGTACTCCATAGAAGAATTTATTTAGTTATAAAATCTTTTGCCACCATGACTTTGTACACCAACGAAGATTCAAAGTTTGTTCGATTTCATAATCTCAACTAAATTTTGCAATATTAAACTTAAATTGCTATAATATATGATGAGACCCTGATGATATAAAATATGGATATGGGGAATTAGAAAAGGAAGTAAGAAGAAGAGAAAAAAAATAAGAGAATGGATTTGAAATCAAGGGCGAGAATGCCACCCCAAATTAGAGAAATTCAAGCAAAACATAAGTAAAAATAGATTGGAAATTGAATTTGAGATAAATCTTTACATCGACTATCATTAGATCTCTCATTTCAACAAGATAATATTTTAGCCTTTTCATGTAAAATATTCCACAGTATCATGTTAATTATGGATATAGAGTTTAGTGTATATAAATGCATATGATGAACATGATGCTATAGTAAATAATTGTCATTTTGTTATTCTTTGAATTATGATGGATAATTATATTATTTAGAATAGAAATTTAGGATTTCACTACCAAATAGGTTTATGCATGTTGGTCATGATGATGATAGATAAGTTATGAAACACACATAAGAGAATGTGTTACATTAGGTAGTGATAGCTCTACAATCATTTCCTCTATATTCATTCCATGAGTGGAATTATTAGAGAGATATATGTTAATAGATGAGAGTATGATGCTAATGAATCTAAAAGCTAAAATATAATTATTATCATATTATTTCATGTCTCATGATAATTGAGGTAAAATAATAGAAATAGAAACTCGAAGTATCTGTCAAGGGTAGTTGACGTAGTGCCTAAAAGGAGTAGAAATATAGATGATCTATGAATAGAATAAATAAGATTTTAGTAATAGAATATTGAATACATAACTACAAAGGAATCATCCATGATAGTGATAGTCCATGGTTGATAACTAATTTGTATACCAAAGGGGTGAAGGGTTGTCCATACATTCCTATTATTTATCTAACAATCAAAAATGACATTGTTACAATCTAAAAGAAGATTTTATTATACACAAGAAAGTACACTAACCCTAGAGTTTAAGTATTTATCTAAGAACTAAGTTTATATTTTCAATTTCCATAGTTGTCAATTCACTATTGGTTGGTCAAACTACAATAACATTCTTCATGGAAATGATGTTTATCTTTATATCTATTATATTACTTGTACAACCCATGTGCCTATAGTTTTCTAAGTGTAAATATTTTCCCAAATAGTTTTTGGAATTGTGCTACGAACAAGTTTTTGATACTATAACAAAGTCATAACAAGTTTTGGCACCATTTATAAAGATTATTTTTTGTTTTATAGGTTAACTTCGAGTCACCAAACTATCTTTGAAAGATATAGTTCTTTTCTAGTTATTTAAAACTATTATTATTTAATATTTTTTGTTGTTGTTTATTTTTTAATCCACCAAATTTATGCAATAAAGATTTGAGACTAAGCCAATATCTCTCAACTTTGAGAGAATAAAAAAGATATATAATGAGATAGAGAGTTGAGAGAGTAATCATAGAAGACAAAGGCAGTAATTGAAATAACAAGGGGGTGTAGAACAAGTTGTTCAATAGTTTCATTCTCGTAAAACCTTAAGAGATTATTGGAGGCTAATATTGATGGATAACTACTCTATGATCCAAATTTAACTATTACAAGCAAATTATTTTGAGTTGAAGCTGAGCCTCATATTCATGGCACAACATCAACATAGTAGATTTTTTTTAGAAGACCCAAACAATCTTGTAGTGACTTTTTTAGAATTTTGCAATACTATCAAAATAAATGGAGTTAGCTTGGATGTGATAAAATTGTGAGTATCTTTGAGGGATAAGGCAAAAAGATAGTTCCGATGCTTATCTATAGAATCTATTGAGAGTTGGGATGAATTTGTATAAGTTTTTCTAACCAAGTTTTTCCCACCTCAAATTATTTCTCAATTAAATGCTAAAAATATTCAGATCAAGCAAGAGGAGAGACACATCATGTGTGGTGCATATGACTGATTTAAATATCTACTAAGAAGATGTCCACAACATGGATAAGAGCTATTGTTCCAAGCTCATTCATTTTATAATGGGTTGAATTATATGATAAGGTGCAAAGTCAATATAGCCCCGAATGTTTTATCATGAATAAGTCATATGAGATGATAATTTCCATTTGAAGAACTAGGTAAGAATAATTACCAAACACCAAATGAAAGAGTAAGTAGAAGGAAGCAAGCTAGAATGTTAAAATTAGATAGACCAATGATGATGGATGCAAAGTTGGATGCATTTTCAGTAAGTTTGGAGGCCAACATTACTAAAGGCCAAGTGTGAGATAAATGGTAGCATTGCAGCAACAAGAAGTTATCAATTTCGATCTAATTTATTAAGTAGAAGAATCCAATATTCTATATAGTAGAAGCTATATTTTCATACCTAACAATAATTCCTCTATACATTATCATCTTATTATGAGAAATCATGAGAACGTATCATATAAGAGCCAAAAGAATTTGTAGCATAACATAGGATAATAATAATAAAAAATTGGAAGTAATTTGATGGGATACCAAATGGATAGAGTTTTAAGTTCCAATTACACCCAATCAAAGGGAGCAAAGAAGCATCATTTGAAGAGAACATCCTTGCACTACTTTTTGAGACAAAAAGAAGATATGATACATAAGAGAATCGAATGGGATAGATAAAAATAATGTCAGATCACTTGGATGTGATAATATATTGAAAGTCAAATTAGATAATAAGCATTCATGATGAAGGAGATGAATTACAATAGATTTTTTAGTGATACTGAGCTAAATCCAAAGATATTCTTGTTTATAATACTCAAATATAGTAAATAAATAGAAAGGCAAAAAACAAAATAAAAATCAAAAGAGGAAGTTATTGCAAAAATAAAGTTGTCACTAATAATATTCTGACTACCAAAGTCATGGTGCCCAACATCATGACACTCTCCAGGACCATGGCATTTTCTAATGTCATGGCATTGTCAGATCCTATTGCTCAACTCATGTCAATAGCTATTACTACTAAATAGTGGAATTAGAGGAAAAGATACAAAAGAACCAAAGCAAAAAATAGAAAGATAACATGTCAAATAATGATGATGTAGGTGACTAACAAACTCTCTGACCTAATATTCCTTTTCCATAGTAGTTTAGGAAGGTTAAGGAAAATAAAAATTTTGATAGATTTATCAACATCTTTAGAAAACTAGAAGTTAATATACTATTCACCAAAACCTTATCATAAATACCATAATTTTATGTAAAATTTAAAAAATATATATCACGAGTAGCAAGAAAAAATTAAACTTGTGTAATGGTGAGCATGATCAAGAAGTGCAACATGATTATTCAACAAAAACTCTTGAGAAAGCTAAAAGATCAAGAAAATTTTATCATTTCATGCATTTGTGAGCACACATTCCAAAAGGTATTATATGAATTGGGATCGAGTGTCAACTTGGTACCAATATCCATAGTATGAAGGTTGAATCTATGTAAGATAACTCTAATTTATCTTTCTTTATAGATGACCAATACATCCATCAAGTTTTCGAGGGGAATTATCAAAGTTGTGCTTGTCAATATTATAAAATTTATCTTCCCTGCCAACTTTATGGTGTTGAACATGAAAGAAGACTTGTATGCATTGATTGATGTGAAAAAAATTATACTTTATGTGGTAAAGGAACAAATGAAGTTTTATCTGTATAAAAGCATGTTGATTCCATATGATAATGATAAAAACTACTAGAGAACAAATAGACTCATCCACACAATCAAAAGGTATGATATAGAATTCAAATGAAATGATTTAATGGATTATTGTTAGTTCAAAGAAAAGGAAGAATTCTAAGAATTAGAATAAATTCTAGAACAAGAAGTAGTTGTAGTATGTCTTGAAGATAAAATATATTATCATGTCATGATATTTCTCAAAGTTATGATAAAAAAAGAAAGGGACAAACTACTATGAAGTTGTGACAGATGTTGTTGATACCACGACATTCTCATGTGTATACCATAGAGAAATCATTAAGGGAATTCTTGTAATAGTAGAAAGATTACAATTAAAAGAAGTTCTAATGCTAATTGATGATGTATTGGGTGAAAAATATGATATAGAGACCAATATTAATGTTTAGAAAGAAAAAAAGCCAATGTTGTAGAGCAGAGGGAAGTGAGGACATTTGAAGAAGTAGCAACTACTAAGACTGTATCACTAATATAGATAACAACTATTATAGATAACAAAAGATAATGTCATGATTTTTTTCAATGTCATAACATTAGTGAAGGGCATCATACTCAATGATGCCGCGACAATTAATAAAGTCATGACATCTGATAAAGTACATCTAGAAAGAATAAACAAGATAAATGTGCAAATTTTAAAAGAGATGTTCAGAAAATATATTGAAACAGAAAATATGAAGACCATAGAAGAAATGAAGAACAAAAGAAAGAAAAAAAGAAAATAAATTGGAGAAAATAGCTTGGACAGTTGAAGTGACTGATAGGGAATAGAGACCAAAGAATTGGTATAGCTAAATATATTAAATATAATACTTCTTGGGAGATAACCCAATACTTTATTTTTGGGGCTGGTGTGCTCGTATTTTAGTTTTTATTTTTTATATATACATTCTATGAAGTTAGATAGTTGTACATATACAAAAAAAGTCATGATGCTCAAATCTGGCTATGATATTTTTTATCATACATGAAGTCGCACCACTAAAACCCAAATATGACATTTTTCATGAAACATGAAATCATGACACTTAAACTCAATCATGATATTTTTTATCATACATGAAGTCGCACCACTAAAACCCAAATATGACATTTTTCATGATACATGAAGTCATGACACTTAAACTCAATCATGATATTTTTTGCAACACATAAAATCATAACACTCAAACCTAAGTAAAGCTATTTTTTTAAAAGAAGTCACAGTGATGAAACAAAGTTGCGACTATTTTTTTATTGGCCGCAACTACCTTCTTAACTCTATAAAAGCCACAAACCCTAATTATTTTCCCCAGAACTTATCTTCTTCTCCCATAGTTTACCATAACTTTCGTGACAATCAAAATATGCAATTCAACATCATTATGGATGAAGAAATCCCAATTTCAAAGCTTAGATAAAGATGAGAAGAAGGTGAATTGAGTCCCATGTCAAGAGGAAAGTAATTGAAGACAACCCTCATAAAGACTTCCATTAATGTCTCATTTCTCAAACCTATTTTTTTATGGAGAATGGAAGGAGATGGATGACATCTACCCTTTCAAAGAAAAATTTCATTTGCAAACAAGGATTTGAAAAAATTATCTCACCTTTATAGTCGATGATAGAGAAGAAAAATTGAGATAAATGTTTTTAAAACATGGAAAGGAGCAATACAACAATCTTGAAGGAGTTCTAATCTAATCTTGAAGACATGTAAGAGAAGAGATATTATGTATGAAGAGCTTCAGTGAGTTTTGATATAGAATTTATCAATGAGATTTTTAAATTATAGGGAGTCGTGGATAGTATAGCCTTCAAACCCTAAAAATACAACTCAACTACAAATCAGTCACCAAAACTTTGATGGATTATAAAAGAAGATGGAAATAATCAACAAAAAGTTGCTATTGACACCTAGTGAGAAGAGAGTTGATTGAAGAGAGCAAGATTTGATTGTATTTTCTATGTTCAATTTTTTTGCTCACTCTCCATTTTTCTACCATCACTCAAGATAGGGTGATCTTCCTATTTACCATAGTAAGAAGGTATACAATTAATAATGGTGAATTATTGGAGAAATTTATTCTATATTTTTAAATAGAATAATTTTTTGGTCATATAATTCACCTCTCATTAATCACCATGTTATGTCGTATTGAATAAGTACTAATATTTAAGGATTGAAATAAATGATGCCCAAGAATATCCTCTCTAATATTGGTTGGTGTTAAAAAGATAAAAAAAAGTTGCCTTAAAGGGGAAGGATCAACCAATGGTGGCACAAAGTATCGGCCTTCCATGAAGCTGATGTAGAAGAAATAAAAAAAATTGGAAATATTTCAGAGAAAGAATCAGCACCAAAATATGAATATACAGTGGTTAAATATGAGTTAGACTTGGAATAAATTATCACCCTATTAAAGAACATGAAGTTGGAGGATGACCAAAGAGATACTTGATTGGATGGGGAGCTAATGACAATGTACAATTTATTTGTAAGAGATTTAGAAAATATAGACAACAAGTGGGAAGAGTATGTAAATAGAAATAAAGTAAGATAAGATAAAGGTAGAACAACATGATGTATTATGAGGATTGTATCTCAATAAGAAGGAGACCGTATTCATGTCCACCTAAGAGACGTTTAAGAAGTAAATTATAAAGATCTTGGAAGATACAATAAAAGATTAGAGATTAGAGTGATCAAAAATGTTGAAGTATATGGGACACTATACCAATCCATCTCCAATGAGTGGCAACAAATGATAAAGAGTAGAGATCAAGAGATAAATATTAATATGAAATATGAAAGAAAATATGAATATATGATTTTAATTAGTGTAGTACAAACCAAATATATATATATATAAATATTATGCATAAAGCTTTTTTAGGATGCACTCAAATTAATCTGAAGAAGACAACATGTACTAAGTGTTGTGGTTTCAAGGATCATACATTGTGAAATGAGAAACAAGGGAGATGTATGGAACTTTCTACTTCTATTCCATGATTTGAACCTTTCAAGCGTAATTTCTACTAAATTAGTGAAATATAAAGGATTGACTAGTCCATTGATCTTATTCTCCATCTTGATATGTTGTTTACTTTATGTTTGATTAATCCTTTTTTCTCGACTTCTAAATAGAGCCTCAGAGAGAGGGAGAGAGGGTGATTATTTTCTTGAGGAAAATAAAATACTAGAGGGTGAGAATTTGTTCGACATTCATAGTATCGAGTTTATGTGGGTGTTTTTAGTTGTTTTCATGATGTATTTATACTAAAAATATGGTTTGAAAGCTAATATTTCACTAAATTATGTTTTTAATAAATTTTGATTAATAATATTAGAATCATCCATAATTTGGGGTATAAATGATTAACTTAGCAAAAAGTTAAAAAGGAGGACAAAAGATATAGATGTCACATTTTCCAATGCCATGACATTTCCAATGTTGTGGTAATATGATGAGACCCCGCTGCTTAACTCATGCCACCAAATATTACTAATGAAGAAGTGGATTTGGAGGACAAGATATAAATGAAACAAAGTAATGAATATAAATATGGTATGTGTCAAATAATGTTTATGAAAATGATCAACAATCTCTCCAACCTAATCTTCCTTTTTCATAGTAGTTTAGAAAGGGGAAACTAGATGAAAAATTTGATAGGTTTCTCAACATCTTTAGAAAACTATAAGTCAATATATTCTTCGCTGAAACCTTATCACATATACGTACCACATTACGTAAAATTTTTGAAAGACATTATGGGTAGCATGAAAATATTAAAGAGTTTTGTAATTGTAAGCATGACTGAGAAAAACAATATGATTATTCAACATAAACTTCTAAGAAAACTTGAAGATCTTTAAAGTTTTGTCATTTCGTGTTTTATTGGGGAGCATACCTTCCGGAAGGCATTAAGTGATATGGGATCAAGTGTCTGATATCATTGACCATAGTACATAGGTTAGATCTAGGTGAGATATCTTCTGCATGTCTTTCTCTATAGATAACTGATAGATTGATCAAATTCCTAAGAAAGATTATCAAATATTTTTCTATAGATAACTAAGAGAGAGGGGAGAAAGATAGAGAGAGGGGGGAGAGAGAAAGAGAAGAAGAGGTGAGAGAGATAGAGGCAGAGGAAGAGGGTGAGAGAGACAAAGGCAGAGGAAGAGGGTGAGAGAGACAGAGGCAGAGGAAGAGGGTGAGAGAGAGAGGCAGAGGAAGAGGGTGAGAGAGACAGAGGCAGAGGAAGAGGGTGAGAGAGACAGAGGCAGAGGAAGAGGGTGAGAGAGACAGAGGCAGAGGAAGAGGGTGAGAGAGACAAAGGTAGAGAAAGTGGGTGAGAGAGACAGAGGCAGAGGAAGAGGGTGAGAGAGACAGAGGTAGAGGAAGAGGGTGAGAGAGAATGATGTAGAGGAAGAGAGGGGGCGAGAGGGAGAGATAGGGAGAGTAAAAAAGTGAGAGAGATAGAAAGGGAGAGGAATACAAAGTAACAGAGAAAGGAAGTGAGAAGAAAAGGGAGGGAGAGGAAGAGAATAGAGGGGCGAGAGAGAGAGAGAGAGGGTGGGAGAGAGGGAGAGAGAGGGTGCAAAAGAGGGAGAGAGGGAGAGAGATAAAAAGAAAAAAATATAGAGAGATAGTAGCTAAGAGGGAGAGAATGAGAGAGAGAGAGAGATGCAGATAGATAGAGATTTAGGGAGAGAGAAGGGAGAGGCACAAGGAGAGAAAGAGAGGGGGGGAGGAGGATGACAAAAGAGAGGGGGGGGGAGGATGACAAAAGAGAGGGGGGGAGGAGGATGACAAAAGAGAGGGAGGAAGAGAGAAAAAGAAGGGGAGAGAGAAGTAGGGAGAAGTAGAAGAAGGGAGAAGGAGAAGTAACGAGAAGTAGAGGGAGGGAGAGTGAGAGGGGAAGATAGAGTAATTAGAGAGAGAGAGAGAAGAGAGGGACGAAGAGAGAAAGGGGAAGAGATAGAAAGTGAGGGAGAGGGTAGAGCGCGAGGGGGGGTGGTGTTTGATAGAGAGGGCGAGGGACAGAGAAAGATAGAGAGAAAGGGAGGGAGAGGGAGAGAGATCAAGCAAGAGAGGGGGCAAGAGAGAGAGAGAGAGAAAGGGAGAGAGACAAGAAGATAGGAAGAAAGTGAGAGAGAATGAGAGAAAGAGTAGAAAGAATATGAAGAGGGAGAGGGGGGAAGGGATAGGGAGAGGAGAAAGGCATTGGGGGGGATATAGATACAGAGAGGGAAGGTAAAGAGATAGGGGGTAATGAGAGAGGGAAATAGAAAATGAAATAGAGGGAGAGGGAGAGAGAGAGAGAGAGAGAGAGAAGGAAATGAGAGTGTGAAAGAGTGAGCTATAGAGAGGGGGGAAAGGGAAGAGAGAGAAAGAGAGAGAATGCAAGAGAGGGAGGGAGAGGGTAGAGAAAGAGAAGTGGGGGGGGGCAAAGATAACAAGAGGGAGGGAGAGGGTAGAGAAAGAGAAGTGGGGGGGACAAAGATAACAAGAGGGAGAGATTGATGTAGAGGTGGAGAGAGAAAGGAAGACAGAGTGATCGATGGTTAAAGAGATATGGAGAGGGAGAGGGAGAGAGATAGATATAGAAGAAGGAAGGGTGGCAAGGAGAGGGGTGAAAAAGTCAGAAAGATAGAAGGAGAAAAATAGGGAAAGAGCCAGGGAGAGGAGGTAGAGAGTGGGAGGGAGGAGGTTGAGAGAGGGACTTGGAGAACAAAAGAATGAGAGAGGGAGAGGGAAAGAGAGGGGATAAAGAGAGAAATATATATATAGAGAAAGGGAGGATAGAGAGAGGGGGATATGGAGAGGGGGGGTAGAGAGAAAGAGAGAGAAAGAGAAGAGAAGAGAGATGGGGATAGAGAGAGAGAGAAAGAGAAGAGAAGAGAGAGGGGGATAGAGAAAGAGAGATAGAGATTGAGAGAGAACATAGAGAGAGAGAGAGAGACTTAAAGATAGAGAGTGACATAGAGAGAGAGTGTGTGTGTGTGTGTGTTAGAGATTGAGAGTGTGACATAGAGAAAGAGTTAGAGATTGAGAGTGTGACATAGAGAGAGAGAGATAGATAGATAAAGAGGAAGAGGAAAGAAGATAGCAAGAGGGAGAGAATGAGAGAGAGGGTGAGATAACAAGAGAAATAGAGTGATGGAGGGGGAGAAAGAGAGAGAGAGAGAGAGAGAGATAAAGTAAGAAAGAGTGAGATAGTGTGAGAGAGAGAGATAGGGAGAGGGGAGAGAGATAACAAGAGCGTGAGAGTCTGGGAAAGGAAAGAGATAGAGAGAGAAAGAGAGAGAGAGAGAGAGAGATATATATATATATATATTATATATATATATTATATATATATATATAAGTTAGAGAGAGTGAGTGAGGGTGAGAAATAAAAAGAGAGAAAGAAAGAAAGAGGGAGAGAGAGAGAGAAGGAGAGGGAGAGGGAGAGGAAGAGAGAGAGTGTGTGTGTGTGGGAGGGAGAGGGAGTGAGGGAAAGTGAGAGAGAAGAGGGAGGGAGAGGGAGTGAGGGAAAGTGAAGAAAAAAGGAAGGGAGGGAGGGAGGGAGAGATAGAGATGAGGAGATAGTTGAGAGAAGGAAACATGGAGGTGTAGAGGAAAATAGAGAGAGAGAGAATAGGGATGAAGAGGAAGGGGGATGAACATAATAGATATATATATAGAGAGAGAGAGTAAATTCGCGAAAGGAGAGATAGAGAGAGAGAAGAGAAGTGCGGAGAGGGGAGAGAGAGAATGAGAAGAGAGAGAGAGAGAAGGAGAGCATGGGAGTGATATGGGGAGAGATAGAGAGTGAGTGAGAGAGTGAGAGATAATGAGATAAAGAGAGGGGTAGAAGATGAGAGGGAGGGAGGTAGAGGGAGAAATAGAGAGAGGGGGGTAGAAGGTGAGAGGGGGGGAGGTAGAGGGAGAAATAGAGAGAGAGGAGAAGATTGTTAAAGAGAGAGAGAGAGGGAGAGAGAGGGAGAGAGAGAGAGAGAGAGAAAGTGGAGAGAGTGCTAGTTCTGGTCCATACCGGTTAGTTTTTAATTTTTAATAAATTTAAATTTTTTTATTCAGAATAGTTAATGTTTATATATTTTTAATACTTTAAAAGTGTTTGTTATTATTTTTAGTAATTAGTTAATATAAATATTTAATTTTAATTGTTAACTAATAACTATAAATATATAATAAAATTTTAAATTTTTATTTTATTAAATTTAATTAAATATTAAGTTTATTTATTATAATAAACAACTTGAATTTTAAAACTAAATATATGTGTATCAGTATAAGTATATGAATTAATATAACATTAAAACTTAAATATAAATAAAAATTAAAAACCAATACAAAATGAAAATTCACAAAAAAAATATAAAGTTTCGAGCATCAAACCATGAAGGCACAAACTAAAAATATCATGACAAACAAAAAATAAACAAATACAATTTAAATGAGTAAATCAAAATCAAATATTAGACATCAGTGTCTCAATCATCAATCATCAATGTCATCAATCGTCATATCATCCTCAAGATCAATATCACATGGATCATCATCATCAATCAACTCCTTCACTTTTGTTGTAGTCCCAGCACGATCCTGGATGCTCAATGGTCCATGTAGGCAGCCAGACAATAAAGAGATGGAATAGTGGACTAGTACTTTAAGTACTTGGTTTCCATCTCTAGAACCATATCGCTAAGTGTTGGGTTATCTTGATATTTCTTAAACATGCTACTAATGTTGTATATGCACATAAGTGCAATGCAAGTCATAAGAGTATAAACTTACGAACACATGTTCGTTGTGTAATAAAAAATTTTTAGGACATTATTAAATGAAATTCCAGTAACTTAGTTAGTGTTATTAATAATAAGTTCGTCACTCTTAATATCGACGTAGTCGGATATCACATGTTCGTATCCAACACATGACTCCAACATCATGTATGTGTGATTCCCACGGTGTTTCACATTCGATTGAATGCACACAAACAGAGACTACTGAACTCCTACTATCTGTGAGACATGTGAATATATTTTAGTAATGTATATTTTTTAAAGCAGGGGCACACACCTTCATCTCCGCTTGTACTATTAGGTTAATGACGTGACACATGCATCTAATGTGAAAATCTCTCCTAATCATCAATCTCATAATATTCTTTATAGACATGTTAATTGTTACATCATTATTAGATACATTATCGAATGTGATACTAAAGATTTTATTTTGAATTTTATATTTTCTAAAGATTTTTATCATGCACTCAAAAATGGTAGGACCATCATGAGGATAAAGAATCTTAGAGAATCCTAAATTTTTTTTATTTAATGTCTACATAAAATGATAGAGTTCCACTATTCACCACTATTAGCTTAACATATCAGCTTAATAGATTGTTCATTGACCCTCAAAAATCACCTTCTCTATGTCACTCAAAGGGCCTCCTAGAAATAAGGGTAGGATACAATGAATTAAGGCATTTGGTCTAACATTGAGAACCAATTACTTGAAGTTCAACACTAATCTATTAGTTTTAACCTTCTGCATTCGAGGAACTCTCATTGATTCCTACAGATAAGAAAATGCTCAATAGCTAAATTGATTCAGCAAAGATTTCATTTAGATATTACTGGATTGTAATCATTTATGAATTACATGTTATGAAGAATAAGATGATTATGATTACTTGAATCGTTAGATCTCATACGTTTTGTTCCTATTTAAAAAATAATACAACTTGTACATCATAAAAATTATGTAAAAATTGTTCAAATTCATACATTCTGATAAGTGAAGTTCTAGATCTAAACAAAATATTTCAATTCAATGCTAATCTAATATTGATCTAAGCTAAAAGTGGAATGAAAAAGAAAAAAAAATTCAAGTGGGGCTGTCAGCTACCAGTCTTTTAGATCACTTTCTAAACACATCTTCATGAAAAAGAATATATTTTTATATGGTTTGTGCTAGCCATAGCTTCTAAGTTTTTTTTATTTTATTATTATTATTATTATTTATTATCAATAGTTTCTAGGTTATTTTTGTAAAATCTAGAATGATTGGCCCAATTTCGAATTCTTTGTCGTGACCTCCAAATCTTTGTTTCTTCTTATTTCTCTATCATGACCAAATGCTGATGTTGTGACTAATTATGTTGTCAAGACTAAATTCTGATGTAATGACTAATTTTTATTTCATGACCAATTTTGATGTCACGACCACATTTTATGTCATGATCAAGTTTTGATGTTATGAGTAATTTTGATGTCAAGATTAAGTTCTGATATCATGACCAATATGATGTCATGATGAAGTTCTAATATTATGACTAATTTTGTTGTCAAGACAACTTTCTGATACCATGACCAATTCTGATGTCAACCAAATTTTCATTTTGAGATTTTTTCACTAAAAGACTGCTTTATTGTGACATCTATTTTATTATCAGGACATTGCATAGATCGTTCTCCCTTGGTGCCTAAAGAACATGTCATGACCAACCCCGTCTTTCTTTTTTCTAGTTGTTGGTTGCATCATCATTCACTGATGTGACTTGATTTCTGTTTTTCTTCAAATTTTTATTACAATAGAGTTGATTTTGCCATGACACAATTGATTTAACTATTTTCCTACATTTTTGAAGTCATTTTCTTTCTAATTGAAAACCTACAATACCATGTGAAGGGTGAATTTATATATTTTAGCCATAAAATTCATCTCCTAAACATGAAAATATGTGAGGAGAAGGGACAAATATAAATGGATTTTTGGCTCATCAAAGGGACATAGAGAGAGAGAGAGTGTGTGTGTGTGTGTGTGTGTGTGTATGAGGGAGAGAGGAAGTGGGAAAGAGAGAAAGAGAGAGAGGGGGGAGAGGGAGAAAGGTAGAGAGACAAGATGATATGGAGAGAGTGAGATAGAGAGAAAAAAAAGAGGATATAAAGAGGGAGGGAGGGGGGAGGAGAGATAGAGGGAGTGAGAGAGAGAGAGAGAGAGCCTAGGATAGAGATTTTGGGGCAAACATAGATAGTGAGAGAGGGGGGAATAGAGAGGGGGAAATAAAGAAATAAATCATTGGAGATGGAAAGAAGATAGAAATAGTGAAATATAGAGAGAGGGAAATAGAGAATGAAATCAAGGAAGAGGGAAAGAAGATAGAAATAGTGAGATATAGAGAGAGGGAGGGAGGGAGAGTGAGAGAGAGGGAGAGGGTGGAGAGAGAGATAGAGAGAGGGAGAGGGTGGAGAGAGATAGAAAGAGGGAGAGAGAGAGAGAGAGAGAGAGAGGGATGGAGGGAGAGGAAGAGGGAGGGAGGGAGATAGAGAGAGAGATAGGAAGAGACAATGTTGGAGGGTGAGAGAGAGATAGAGAAGGAGTGGGAGAGGGAGAGCGAGGGAGAGATAGAGAAAAGATAGATATAAATGGAGGAAGAGAGGGAGGGAGAGAAGGTTGAGAGAGGGAGAGATAGAAGATGCAAGAGAGGGAAAGAGGGAGTGGGAGGATGATGGAGAGAGATGGAGAAAGATGGGAAGAGGTACAGAGAGAGAGAGAGAGAGAGAGACAAAAAGAGACAAATAGAGACAGAGAAAGTGAGACATGGAGGGAGAGGGAGAAAGAAGGAGTGAGACATGGAGGGAGAGGGAGAAAGAAGGAGTGAGACATGGAGGGAGTGAGGGGGGAGGAGAGAGCAAAAGATAGAGGGGGAGATGGGAGAAAAGGAGGGAGGGAAAGAAGGGGAGAAAGAGGGAAGGAAAGAGAGAGTGAGGAAGAGGGGAGAGAGAGAGGTGTAGAGAGAGAAAGAGAGTGGCAAAAAGATAGAGGTTGAGCGAGAGAGTGGCAAAAAGAGAGAGATATGGAGAGAGAGAGAGAGGGAGAGGAAGAGAAAGAGTAGTAGAAAGAGTGGAATGGAGAGAGAGAGAGAGAGAGAAAGGAGGGGAGAGAGGGAGAGGGGAAGAGGGAGCGAGATAGTGAGAGGGGGAGTAAGAAAGTGTAAGGAAGGGTGGGAGGCGAGAGAGAGGGAGAAAATGATAGGGAGAGAGAGGTAGAGGGGTGAGAGAAGAAGAGAGTGAGAAATAGAAGAAGGGAGAGAAGTAGGAAGGTAGGGAAAGAGTAATGTGGAGAGAGAGGGAGAGGGGAAGAGGGAGCGAGATAGTGAGAGGGGGAGTAAGAAAGTGTAAGGAAGGGTGGGAGGCGAGAGAGAGGGAGAAAATGATAGGGAGAGAGAGGTAGAGGGGTGAGAGAAGAAGAGAGTGAGAAATAGAAGAAGGGAGAGAAGTAGGAAGGTAGGGAAAGAGTAATGTGGAGAGAGAGGAAGAGATTGAGGAAGGCAGAAATAGAGAGAGATGGTGAGAGGGTGAGAGGGAGAGTGAGAGAGAGGGAGAGTGAGAGAGAGGGAGAGAGAGGAGAGAGAGAGAGAGAGAGAGAGAGAGAGAGAGAGGAGAGAAATGGGGGAAGAGAGAGAGAGGAGAGAGATATAGAGAGAGAGATAGAGAGAGTGAGAGGGGAGAGAGATAGAGAGAGACAGACAGAGACAAAGACAGAGAGGAGAGGGAGATAGAGAGAGAGAGAGAGAGAGATTGAGAGAGGGAAGGAGGGAGAGGGAGAAAGAGCAAGAGAAAGATGTGGAGGGAGATGGAGAGGGAGACAGTAAAAGAGAGAGGGAAAGTGAGGAGAGAAAGAGAGAGAGAGAGAGAGAGAGAGAGAGGAAGAGAAATAGAGATGGGGGAGAGAGAAATAGAGAGAGACAAAGGGAGGAAGAGAAATAAATAGTTGGAGGGAGAAGAAAGAGAGGGAGGGAGAGAGAGAGTGAGTGAGTGAGTGAGTGAGAGGCATAGATGGAGGGTGGGAGGGAGAGAGAGATAGAGGTAGACGGAGAGAAAGAGCGAGCGAGCAAGCAAGAGCAAGAGGGAGAAAGATAGGGAGGAGAGTGATGATCAAGAGGGAAGGGGGGAGAGAGAGATGTATGTATATGTATATATAAAGCAAGAGGGTGATAAGGAGAGGAAGAGAAAGCAAGATAGAGGGAAAAAGTGTGATGGGGAGTGATGGATAGAGAGAGAAGAGGGAGGGAGAGGGAGGGAGGAAGAGTGAGAGAAATAGGGGTGGAAGAGAGAGAGGGGGAGATGGGTAGAGAGAAAGATTTGTAAAGAGAAGGATAGAGATATACATATATAGAGTGAGAAAGAGATGAAGAATAGAGAGAGAGAGAGATGAAGAGAGATTGACAGAAAAATAGATATATTGAGAGAGATAAAGGGGGCATGAGAAAGGGAGAATGCAAGAGAGGGCCAAAGAGAGTGTGAGAGAAAGAGAGAGGGATAGGGAAAGAGGGGGAAGAGAGTGTGAAAGATGGTAGATAAATAGATAGAGAGAGAGAAAGAGAAAGAGCAAGAGAAAAAGAGGTAGAGAAAGTGAGAGTGTATGGGGATGACATAGATAGCTAGATGGAGAGAGTGAGGGTAAGGCAGAGAGAGAGATATACATATAGTATGAGGGAGACAAAGACAACAAGATGGAGAGAGTGAGGTAGAGGGAGAGACAAAGAGAGCAAGAGGGGCATAGAGAGAAAAAGCAGATGAGAGGAAGTGAGATAGAGGGGGATGCAGAGAGGAAGAGGGAGAGAGTCTTTGAAAGGAATATAGAGGCATAGGAAAAGAGAGGTAGAGAGAGAGAAAGAAAATATGAGATTGAGATAGAAAGAAAGGAAGATAGAGGGGGTAACGTAGATAGATATAAAGGGAGATAAAAATGGATAGAAAGATAGGGAATTCAATAGAGGGAGAGGTGGAGAAAGAGAGGGAGAGAGAGAGAAAAAATAGGTAGAGAAAGGGGGGAGAGAGAGCAGAGAGAGGGGGGGAGAGAGCAGAGAGAGGGGGGAGAGGGAGAGAGGGGAAAATAGAGAGAGGGGAGGGGAGCGGGAGAGAGAGCAGGGGAGAGGGAGAGATGGAAGGGGAGAGGGAGAAGAGGGAAGGAGTGAGGGAGAGGGAGGGAGTTTGAGAGCGATGAAGAAAGTGAGACAAAATAAGGAGGGGGTGGGGAGAAAGAGGTGCAAAGAGGGCAAGAGGAGAGATTGGCAGAGGAAGAAATTGAATAGGGAAAGGGGAGAAGGATGGAGTGAAGGAGCGAGCAAAAGGGAAAGGGAGAGAGCGAGGAGTGAGAGGGAGAGGGAGGGAGAAAGAGAAAGAGGTAGAGTTGAGGTAGGGTGAGGGAGAGTGAGAGTGAGGGACAAAAAGATAGGAAGGGAGTGAGAGAGATGGAGAGGGAAAGAATGAGAGGAGTTGGGAGAGGGAGAAAAGAGGAATGGAGGGGGGGAGTGAGAACGAGAAAGAGATGAAGAGAGAGATTGAGAGGGAAAAAGAGGAGAGAGAGGGAGAGAGAGAGAGAGAAAGATAGATAGAGGGAAGGAGTGCTAGAGTGGGATAAATAAACAAACAGAGGAGGGAGATAGGAAAAAAATTAAAGAGAGAGTGCGATAGAGAAAGAGAGGAGGGAGAGAGAAAAAGGGAGCAAAGATATTATATATATTATAGAGAGAAATAAAGAGATGTATATATATATATAGAGGGAGTGACAAAGGGGGAGATGAGACATAGAGAGAGGGGGGAGGTAGGGGGAGAGAGAGAGAGAGAGAGAAGTGGAGCGAGAGAGGGGAGGGGCAAGAGTGAAATAAAGTTGGAGGTAAGGAGAGAAAGGGAGAGGGCAAGACAAAGAGAGAGTAAGATGGTGAGAAAGATCAAGGGAGAGGGAGAGGGGGAGAGAGAGACGGAGGGATTGAGAGAGAGAGAGAGATAGAAGGATTGAGAGACAGAGAGAGGAAGGGAGGGAGGGAGTAAGAGAGAGAGAGAATGAGAGAGGGATTAAGAGAGAGAGAGAGAGGGGAGGGAGGGAGGGAGGGAGTAGGAGAGAGAGTGTGAGAAAGTAAGAGAGAGGGGGGAGGGAGTAAGAGAGAGAAGGGGAGGGAGTAAGAGAGAGAGAGGGAGGGAGGGAGTAAGAGTGAGAGAGAGAAAGAGAGAGAGAGAGAGAGAGAGAGAGAAGGGAGATGGACATAGAGGTTGAAGAAAGAAGGGATACAAAGGAAGAGAGCAAGGTGAGAGTGATAGGGGGAGAGAGATAGAGCAAGGTAGAAAAAGGGAGGGAAAGAAAGAGAGGGAGAAAGAAAGAGTGGCTAGGAAGAGAGGCAAAGAAACATAGGGGATGGAGAGAGTGGCGAAGGAGGAGAGAGGTGATAGAGAGAGGGGGGAGAAAAAGAGGAATAAGGAGAAAGGAAGAGGGAGTGAGTGAGTGAGGAAGAGGGAGAGAGACTGGGAGGGAGACAAATAGAAAGACAGAGCGAGAGAGGGGGAAAGAGGGAGAGACATGGAGAGAGATAGAGAGATGGAAGGAAAGAGATAGAGAGAAAGGAAAAGACATAGAGTTATATATATATATATAGGTAGGGAGGGAGGGAGAGAGAGAGAGAGAGGAGTATGGAGAATGAGAATGATAGAAAGCAAGAAAGAATGAGAGGGAGAGGTAGAGAGAATTTGAGCTATAGAGAGAGAAATAGAAAGGGGGTGAGAGAGAGAGAGAGAATAGAGAGAGCGCGAGAAAGCAAGGTGGGGATAGAGAGAGAGAGAGTGTGTGTGTGTGTGTGTGTGTGATTGAAAGTGTGAAACAAACAAAGTAAGAGAGAGAGCACCCAAAAGGGAGGGAAAGAAATAGAGATAGAGAGAGATGGTGATGGTGAAAGAAAGAGATAGAAAGAGGAGGCAGAGAGAGAAGGCAGGTGGATGGAGAGAGAGAGAGAGAGAGAGTGGAAGAATGGAAGATAGATTTAGGAGAGGGTGGAGTGGGAGAGATATGAGTGATGTGTGAAAGAGGGATGGAGAGTGTAAGCAAGAAGAAGATAGAGTGAGCGAGGAAAGATGGACATGAGAGAGAAAGGGAGGTGGAGGGATGGAGAGAGAGAGAGAGAGAAATAAAAGGGGAGAGAATGAGAGGGAATAACGAAGAAAGCGAGAGGGAAAGAGGCAGAGAGAGGGAGGGAGGGAGGAAGAGATAGAGGGAAAGAGGGAGAGAGAAACAGAAAGACAAAGATAGAGATAGAGAGAGTGTGTTTGTGTGAGAGAGAGAGAGAGAGAGAAAGGGAAGATGAGTGAAAAAGAAAGAGATAGGGTCATAGGAAGGGTTGGAAGGAGAGAGAGGGGGGAAAAGGTAAAAGGAAAAGGAGAGTGAGGGAGAAGGAAAAGAAGAGGGAGAGGGAGGGAGAGAGACGGAGAGGGAGAGAGAGTGTGAGAAAGTGAGAGAAAGACAATGATGGAGAGAAATGGAGATGGAGATGGAGAGAGAGTGAGGGAGACAAATAGAGAGGGAAACAAAGAGAAAGCAGAAGAGAGTAGAAAAGAGAGTAGGATAGAGATAGGAAGAAGGAGGAAGAGGGAAAGGTAGAGTGGGAGAGAGGAGATGAAGAGAGAAAAAGAATGTAGAAGGGTGAGAGAGAGAGAGAGAGCAAGTGAGAGAGTGGAAAAAAGATTGAGGGGGAACAGCAAACAGAAAGAGAGATTGAGAGAAGATATGATGAGAGAGATGAAGGAGAGTGTAAAAATGGGGGGAGAGGGTGACAGAGAGCAATAGGGAGAGATAGACAGAAACACCAAGAGAGAGGTAAAGAGAGTAAGAAGAGAGAGAGGAATAGAGAAAAAATAAAAGAGAGGGGGACGAAGGAGAGGGGGAGGAATATAGATAGGGTCAATAGAGAGCAAGGAGACAAAGAGAGAGGGAGAGAAAGATAGATAGAGGAAGAGGGAGAGGGAGAGACAGGGAGAGGATAAGGAAGAGAGATAGAGGAGAGAGTGGAAGAATGAGTGGGAGGAGATATACAAAGATAGAAAGAGTAATTGAGGGGGAGATAGAGAGAGATACATGGAGAGTGAATGAGAAATAGAGAAAGAGGGAGAGAAAGAGACAAGTGATGGAGAGGGAGGGGGAGAGGAAGATATGCATAAGGAGGGGGAGAAAATGAGAGGGAGAGATAGAGATAAAGAGGTAAAAGGAGATTGAGAGTGTGGGAGAGAGAGAAAGAGGGAGGAAGAGGGAGAGATAAGTAAAGGGAGAGGGTGAGTGATAGAGAGAGATATATATATAGGGAGGGAGGGAGGGAGAGTTAAATAAGGATAAAGAGATTGAGAAATAGATGAAGAGAAGGGGAGAGATAGGGTTAGAGAAAGAGAGAGAGGGAGAAATAGAGGCGGGAGGGTGAGGGAGGGAAGCACATTAGAGAGGGGGATCCTAGAGGGAGTGATAGAGAGTGAGAGAGAGAGGGAGTGATAAAGATAGAGAGAGAGAGAGAGAGAGAGATTAAGAGAGACTGACAAGGAGAGGGAGAGATAGAGGGAGAAAGGAGGATAAATATAGAGAGAGAGGGATATAGAGGGAGAGAGAGAAAGGGAGGGAGTGAGTGCAGGAGGGAGTGAGAGCAAGAGAAAGAGAGATGGATAGGGAGATAAAGAAATAAAAAGAGGGGGAAGAAAAGTGAGTTAGAGAGAGAGAGAGAGAGAAATGAAGAAGGGAAGGGCATAGAGAGAGTGAGTGAGGGGGAGAGTCAGAGATAGAGAAAGAGAGATGGAGGGTGGAAGAGAGATGAGGAGAGAGGGAGAGAGGGAGAGAGATAGAGATCAAGAGAGAACAAAGAGGATAGAAAGATAAAGAGGGAAAGAGAGGGGGGATGGAGAGGGAGAGAGATAGAAAGATGAAGAGGGAGGGAGAGAGAGGGAAAGATAGAGAGACGAAGTGGGAGGAAGGGAGAGGGAGAGAGTTAGAGAGATGAAGAGGGAGGGAGAAAGAGGGAGAGAGATAGAGAGATGAAAAGGGAGGGATGGAGAGGGAGAGAGATAGTAAGAGAGAGAAGGAGGGAGGGAGGGATGAGAGAGAGAGAGAGGGAGGGAGAAAGATATAGAGTGAGATATGATGGTATAGAGGTGGAGAGGGAGGAAAACAGAGAGAGACTAGGAGAGGAGAGGGGAAGAGATAGGGGAGAAAGAAAGACTGAGAGAAAGAGGGGTAAGATTGAGTGATTTTAGAGAGAGAGAGACAATAAGAAAAGGGAGAGATGGCGAGAGGAAGAAGAAGAGGAAGAGGGAGGGAGAGAGATGAAGAGAAAAGGGGGCAAAGAGACAAAAAGAGTGCGAGGAAAGTCAGATAGAGGAGAGAGGGGAAATGGAGAGAGGGAGCCATAGGAAGAAGGAGGGAGAGAGGGGGGAGAGTGAGAGAAAGAGAGAGACCGAGAGAGAAAGTTTAGGAGTGATAGAGAAAATAAAAAGGTGAAAGAGATTTAGATAAAGAGAGGATGGGGAGAAAGAGTGAGGGGAGAAAGACAACGGGTTAGATAGAGAGTGTGTGTGTAATTGAGTGAGAGAATTAGGGAGAGAGATAGATGTAAAGAGGGAGAAAGGGTAAGAGGGGGAGATGGATGAGAGATAGAGAGAGGTAGAGGAAGAGTGAAAGAGAGAGAGAAAGAGAGATAGAGACGCATATAGAGGAAGAGAGAGAAAGAGAGATAGAGACACATATTGAGGAAGAGAGAAAGAGCGAGCGAGGGAGTGACTAGGAGAGGAAGAATACAGACAGAGAGAGAGAAAAAGGTAGAGGGAGAGGGAGATAGTAAGAAATAGAGGGGGGAGAAAGAGAGAGTGAGGAGGAGGGGGAGATAGAAAGAGATGGAGAGAAAGAGAAAGTGGGGGGGGGAGTAAGATGGAGAGAGGGAGAAAGGGAGAAGAGTGAGTGAGTGAGGGGGAAATGAAGATAGATAGAGAATATGTAGAATGATAGACATGGCAACGGCGAAGGGAGAGATAATGAAAAAAATATGAGGTGGGGGAGTGAGGGAGGAGAGAAAGGAAGGGAAGGATAGGGAGGGAGACAAAGAAGGAGAAAGGGAGGAGAGAGAGGGGTGATGGACAGAAAGATTGAGAAGGGAGAGAGTCAGAGGTGGAAGTAGAAAGAGAAATAATGACAAAAAGAGAAATAGTTAGAGGGAGAGGGAGAGGAAGAAAATGGGGAAGAGAGAAATAGAAAGAGGGGAGAGTGAGGGGGGGGAGAGTGAGAAAGATAGAAAGTGAGAGAAAGACAGAGATGGGGATTGGGAGAAAGAGAGAGAGAGAGAGACAGAGGTCAAGAGAGGGAAAGGGAAGGAGAGAAAACATATATAGAAAGAGATAGATATGTGTGTGTGTGTGTGTAAAGATAGGATAGTGAGTGAAAAAGGGGGAGAGTGTGGGGGGGGAGACAGAGAGTGAGAGAGAGTGGGGAGGGAGAGAAAGAGAGTGAAAAAGGGGGAGAGTGAGATATAATTTCACAGAATAATTTTATAAAGAAAATAGGGAGGAAGAGGGAGAGGGAAGGGAAAGGGAAAGGATGAGATAGAGAGAAAGAGAGGAGAGAGAGAGAGAAAGGGAGGGAGGGAGAGAGATGGAAGAGAGAGAGAGAGAGGT